>WNWK01003618.1:16337-123837 GCA_009830355.1 Cherax destructor
TGTTCCTGTGAAATAGAGACAGATAGAGACAAAGAGACAGATAGATACAGACAGACAGACAGAGATAGACAGCCAGTCAGGTACCCAGCTGACCAGCCAGGTGGCCAAGCAGGCAGCCAGCCAGCTGGCTGGCCGGCCAGCCTGCCGACATCACTTTCCACTTAAAAGGGGAGTGTTAATATGACAAGACATCAGTGAATCTATGGTGTTTGCTGCGCTGTTTGCTCTAGCTGACCCTCAATTTAACTGGTGCTCCCACAAGGTACTAAGTGGTCCCAGATTTTTTTAATATGGCACACACCGAGTGTTAAGACCCATTATATGCTGACCAGGCATCTCAGGCCAATCGTGCCAAATTTGGAGGCAGGAAAAATAAAACGTATATATATGTTTGGGGCAGTAGCAGTATTAACGTATATATACGTTTGGACCGTTTAAGGGTTAAAGGAATGTAAAGAGGAACTTGGCAAACCTTTGGCTAATCTTTTCAACATATCACTACAAACTGGCATAGTGCCTGATAAGTGGAAAATGGGAAATGTAATACCTATTTACAAGGCAGGTGACAGGTCCTTAGCTTCGAATTATAGACCAAGAAGCCTTACCTCCATAGTGGGAAAATTTATGGACTCAATAATTGCCGAGGCAATTCGTAGCCATCTTGAAAGGCATAAATTGATTAATGAATCTCAACACGGTTTTACTAAGGGGCGTTCCTGTCTTACGAATTTACTAACTTTTTTCACTAAGGTGTTTGAGGAGGTAGATCATGGTAATGAATATGATATTGTGTATATGGACTTCAGTAAGGCTTTCGATAGTTCCACATCAGAGGCTATTAAGGAAACTTAAGGCACACGAAATAGGCTGAGAAATTTTTTCCTGGGTAAAGGCATGGTTGACAAATAGGCAGCAGAGAGTTTGCATAAATGGGGAGAAATCAGAGTGGAGGCACATCACGAGCGGTGTTCCGCAGAGGTCAGTATTGGGCCCCTTGTTCACAATTTACATAAACGATATAGATAAGGGAATAAATAGCGACATAAGCATATTTGCTGATGACACCAAAATAGGCCATCCAATTCATTCTAATGAGGACATTAGAGTACTCCAGGAGGATTTGAATAGACTGATGCAGTGATCGGAGAAGTGGCAGATGCAGTTTAAGATAGACAAATGCAAAGTTCTAAATGTTGGAGAGGACAATAACCATGCCACATACAAACTGAATAATGTAGATCTTAATACTACTGGTTGCGAAAAGGATTTAGGAGTTCTGGTTAGCAGTAATCTGAAACCAAGACAACAGTGCATAAGTGTTCTCAATAAAGCTAACAGAATCCTTGGCTTCATGTCAAGAAGTATAAATAATAGAAGTCCTCAGATTGTTCTTCAACTCTATATATCCTTGGTTAGGCCGCATTTAGATTATGCTGCACAGTTCTGGTCACCGTATTACAGAATGGATATACATAAATGCACTGGAAAATGTACAGAGGAGGATGACAAAGTTGATCCCATGTATCAGAAATCTTTCCAATGAGGATAGACTGAGAGCCCTGAATCTGCACTCTCTAGAAAGGCGTAGAATTATGGGGGGATATGATTGATGTGTATAAATGGAAAACAGGAATAAAGGGGATGTAAATAGCATGCTGAAAATATCCAGCCAAGACAGGACTCGCAGCAATGGTTTCAAGTTGGAAAAATTCAGATTCAGGAAGGATATAGGAAAGCACTGGTTTGGTAATAGAGTTATGGATGAGTGGAACAAACTCCTGAGTACCGTCATAAAAGCTAAGACATGTAGTTTTGAAAATAGGTTAGATAAATACACGAGTGGGTGTGAGTTGGACCTGACTAGCTTGTGCTACTAGGTCTTATGCCGTGCTGCTTCCTTAAGTGGAAGTGACCTGACTAGGTTGTCATTGGTCTAAGCCGGGGAGTGACATGGACTTGCCTCGCTTGGGTCAGTAGGCCTGCTGCAGTGTTCCTTCTTTCTTATGTTCTTATTACCAAACCTCTTTCTACACATAGTTCAATTAAAGGCTTCCCATTTTTATTTACCCCTGGCACCCCAAATTTACCTACTACTCCCTCTACAACATATTTACCCACTTTAGCATTGAGATCCCCAACTACAAGTACTCTCTCACTTGGTTCAAAACTCCCCACGCATTTACTCAACATTTCCCAAAATCTCTGTCTCCTCTGTACCTCTTTCTTCTCCAGGTGCATAAACACTTACTATATCTCACTTTTCACATCCAATCCTTACTTTACTCCACATAATCCTTGAATTTATACATTTATATTCCTTCTTTTCCTGCCATAACTTATCAT
Source organism: Cherax destructor (assembly GCA_009830355.1). NCBI lineage: Eukaryota > Metazoa > Arthropoda > Malacostraca > Decapoda > Parastacidae > Cherax > Cherax destructor. The sequence goes on from WNWK01003618.1 coordinate 18,681, forward strand.
TCAACATTATTGTTACTCTTTCCTTAGCTCTAACTCTGTTAGAAACCCTTGACCTAATCCCATTTATTTCTCCCCTCTGAAACTCTTACCCCCTTCAGCTTTGTTTCACTTAGAGCCAGGACATCCAGCTTCTTTTCATTCATAACATCCACAATCATCTTGCTTATACATCTACGCACATTCAAACATCCCACTTTGACAGTTTTCGTCTTTTTCTTTTAAGTAGGCTCTACGGGAAAGGGGGTTACTAGCCCATTGCTCCCGGCATTTTAGTTGACTTTTACAACATGCATGGCTTACGATGGAAAGATTCTTATTCCACTTCCCCATGGATATGAAAGGAAAAGTAATAAGAACAAGAACTATTAAGATAAAATCAAAGAAAACTCAGATGAGTGTGTGTACATGCATGTGTAGTGTGACCTAAGTGTAAGTAGAAGTAGGAAGACTTACCTGAAATCTTACATGTTTATGAAACAGAAAAAACACCAACAATCCTACTATCATGTAAAACAAATACAGGCTTCTGTTTTACACTCACTTGGTAGTATGGTAGTACTTCCCTGGGCAGTTGCTGTCTACCAACCTACTACAGTTAATGCGTTTATGCTGATTAAAAAAATTTATAGTTAAAAATTCAAGAGGAGTCTGATGCACGAGGTATAGACAGGTAAATTTTCAAACTGGCTTTAAACAAAGAATGGTGAAGGAATTTAACCAGTATGATATGCAAGAGTTGTAGAGAAAATTTAAAATATGTACTAATATTTTTAAACTAGACAACTTTGATAAAATCAGATATTTTTTTTTAACTGAGGCAGGGTAACCTGAAAAAGAAAAAATGCATTTATAAAGTTTTTCTTCTTTTTTACATTTAGTAATTTATACAGAAGGGGTTACTAGCCCCTTGCTTCTAGCATTTTAGTTGCCTGTTACGACACGCATGGCTTACTTAGGAAGGATTCTTCTCCATTTCCAAGAGCTATCAGACATATCCTGGGAATCAAACATGAGCACCCTAAATCCCCAACAGTGCCTAGAGAAGCTGAATATAGAAGCATACAAGGTATGTATGAAGCACGTACCATTGAGGAAGTCCAGAAGACCAGATATAGAAAGAGAGCGTAGGAGATGGTACAGAAGAAGAAAACGGGTTACTGAATTGCTCAAAAACACAAATATGTCGTAACAGAGGAAAGATAGACTTAGCCGAGAGATCACTGAATTAGAGCAAAAACTTAGGAGGATGTCATACCTAACAGAAGAAATCCAAAGGGAACAGAGGGCCATACAGGATATTGCAGGAAACCCAAAATATTTCTATTCCTATGCAAAATTCAAGCTAGGAACTACCTGTAGAATTGTACCATTATTGAGAGGAGATTCATATACAGTGCACCCCCGGTTTTCGTTATTTTTTCGTTCCAGAATGCTGTTCAAGTGCCATTACCAAACGAATTTATTCCCATAAGGAATAATGTAAAGTAGGGCGAGTTTAGAGCCGGATGAACACCGGGGGTCCACTGTACTGATGATGAACAGGAAATGAGTGAAATCCTAAAAGAACAATACGAGTCAGTGTTCAGCAACCCACTAAATGACAGCAAGGTAGAAAATGCAGAAATATTTTTCACTCCAGCAGAAGACCGCACAGACCAACTAACTGACATTAGTACAAATTCCATAGATTTTGAAAAAGAAATGGATAACATGCACACTCACTCAGCACCTGGACCAGATTCATGGAATGCCCTATTTATAAAGAAGTGCAAAGTACCACTAGCATGAACCCTCAGTATTCTTTGGAGAAAGAGCTTAGATCTAAGTGAAATACCGGAGGCCTTAAAGAGTGCAGACATAGCTCCTTTGCATAAGGGAGGTAGTAGAGCACAAGCTAAAAATTACAGACCAATAGCCCTAACTTCTCACAACATAAAAATCTTCGAAAGAGTGATGAGACAGCAGATTACAAATTTTATGGACCAGCACAACCAGCATGGTTTTAGAGTAGGACGATCATGCCTGTCACAGCTGCTGAACCATTATGACAGAATTACAGATGCGTTGGAAGACAACCAAAACACAGATAAGATCTACACAGATTTTGCAAAAGCATTTGACAAAGGCGATTAGGGAGTGATGGTGCAAAAATGAGGGCCTTGGGCATTACGGGAAAGGTAGGCAGATGGATTTTCGAGTTCCTAACACACAACACAAAAAGTAGTAGTAAACAGAGCAAGATCCAGCATCAGCGAGGTAAAAAGCTCAGTGCCCCAAGGCACTGTCCTGGCACCTCTGCTGTTTCTCATCCTCATAGTAGACAGATAAAAACACCCATCACACTTTTGTATCATCATTTGCAGATGACACTAAAATAAGCATGAAAGTCACTACGGTAGAAGACACTGAAAAATTACAGGAAGACATAAACAGGGTTTTCTAGTGGTCAGTGGCAAACAACATGATGTTCAATGGTGATAAGTTCCAGCTACTTAGGTATGGAAAGAATGAAGAACTCAAAAGGAACACTATATACAAAACTCAAGAGGGTCACCAAATAGAACGAAAGGAACACGTAAAAGACCTGGGAATAATTATGTCAGATGACCTTTCTTTTAAAGACCATAGCAAGACAAAGATCACGACAGCCAGGAAGATGACGAGGTGGGTATTGAGAACTTTCAAAACAAGGGAAATAATGCCAATGGTGACACTTCAAATCACTAGTGCTCCCTCACTTAGAATATTGCTCAGTGCTGACAGCCCCGTTCAAAGCAGGAGAAATATCAGAGCTGGAACAAATAGAGATCGTTTACGGCTCACATTGAGCCAGTAAAGCACCTAAATTACTGGGAATGCCTTCAAGTCTTGAACATGCACTCATTGGAGTGGAGGAGAGAGAGATATGTATATGATAATACAGTGGTACCCCGACTTACGATGGTCCCCAAACACACCCTTTTATGTAAGTTGATTTTTTTAAATGCTTTTGTAAGTGTAATTTTGGGGGTCTAAAAGGACTAGTCTATTTTACATCATTTCTTATGGAGATAAATTCGTTTGGTAATGGCACTTGAACAGCATTCTGGAATGAAAAAATATCGTAAGTCGGGGTACCACTGTATATAGTACCTGGAAAGTACTTGAGGGCCTGGTTTTAAATCTGCACACTGCCATAACAGCATACTGGAGTGAGAGATATGGGAGGAAGTGCAAAATAAACCCAGTGAGGAGCAGGGGACAATAAGGGAACACTGTATCAACATCCAGGGTCCCACACTATTCAACATCTTACCAGAAGATATCAGAAACATGGTTGGAATAAGTTTAGAAACCTTCAAGAGAAAACTGGACAAGTATCTTCACCAGGTGCCAGATCATCCAGGCTGTGATGGATGTGTGGGGCAGCGGGACGAGCCAGGCTCCGAGAGTAGTGAAACTCTCGAAATTCTTCAAAGGTATATCAAAGGTATGGAGATGAAAGGAAGTAAATAAGAAAAAGAACTAATATTGAGAAAACTCAGATGGGTGTGTATACATATATGTGTACATGCCTGTATAGTGTGACCTAAGTGTAAGAAGAAGTAGCAAGATGTATCTTGTGTATTTATGAAAGAGAAAGAAAAGACACCAGCAATCCTACTGTTGTGTAAAACAATTACAGGCTTCTGTTTCACACTCATTTGGCATGACGGTAGTACCTCCTTGGGTGGTTGCTGTCTACCAAGCTACTACCTATCAAATCAGATATCTTATAATATTTTGGGGGATAATTCCATGGGGAAGCGGGACAGAATTCTTCCTCCGTAAGCCATGTGTGGTAAGAGGCAAGTAACATGCCGGGAGCAAGGGGCTAGTAACCCCCTTCTTCTGTATACATTATTAAAGTTTAAAAGAGAAACTTTTGTTTTTATTTTTGGGCCACCCTGCCTCGGTGGGATATGGCCAGTTTATTGAAAGAAGAAGAATTTTAAAATATGTAAAATACAGTATTTATGTAGTATATTGTTGCAATGGAAAAGTTGAGCCCTTGTTCATCAGTGAATTAATTAAGGGATGTTCGCCAACAGGTGAAGGAAAGCGGCGTAGTCTATCTCAGACCGTGTCTTCCTTGTTTCGTCGGAACAATAATGAGCGGTCAGCAATCAAGGAAAGTCCCCTTGAGGATCTACCAGATAAGTCTGGCTACAGGTAAAGTTAGTTCATGTACAGTATATCATAGTAACAGCTTTGTTTAAGGATTATCTTTACTGGCATGAATTTTTCTTATCTTGGTGTGTTTTAATTTACAAACTTTATTCATTATTACTTACTTTTTAATAGTTTTGTTTGCACTTAACTTTTTATTAGCTGTTTATCATTTTACCTGTCTCAGTTGTACTGCCACTTAGGATGTATGACAGTACACATATCCTAATTGCTTATAATTAGAAGCAATTTGAAGGATTACCCAGACACCTTCATTTTGTAGAAACTGGCCCCTAAATCAATATTTGCTGGCATATCTTTTTTTTTTTTCCCCCACCACAGCACATTATTTAGTTTGTTTATGCTTTGTGTATTTTTACCAACTTTTTACATAAAGTCTTGAACAGTGTGGCAGGTACATTCCTGAAAACTTTAATTTTAGAAGTTTTTAAAGTAATTTATGACATATTACAATCATAACCAGATTTAAGGTGTAAACCCACATGATGTACATACAAGATAAAGTTGTTGAACATGTCTGAAAGTTGAATAGTGTAGAAAACACTTTTAGGGGTTAAATACAGCAATGATCTTGTTGCCTCTCTAGCAGCCAAGTTACATTAAGCAGAAGCCACCTCCCTTGGTAGTGACTAGGTAAACCAAACAGAAATCACAGGTAATTTCAAAATAATTTAGTAGATTTGCAGTTTAAGTACAGTATAGGCTTTTAATATACAGTACAGTGGTACCTCGAGTTACGAGCTTAATTAATTTCAGAATGCTGTTCGAGTGCCGATACCGAACGAATTTGTTCCCATAAGGAATAATGTAAATTAGATTAATCTATTTCAGACTCCCAAAAATATACTTGCAAAAGCACGTACAGAAATACACTTACATAATTGTTTGAGTTGGGAGCTGCTCGTATGTCGAGGTACCACTGTATATTAATTTTGCCTGTCTTTGCCATCAGTACTTTATTCCATGTTTTAGTGGGGCTTTACCTATTTACACTTTAATAAATCAACTAATATCTTTTTACTTTTTTAAGGTATGTAAAACGATCATCATTAGCAAGTGTGGATATTGGTGCAGGTTCAGGACTGGTTCCTGATAAACTCCATGCAGCAAGATGTGCCGTACTTCTACGAGATTGGCTACTAGAGTTGTCTGCTCTTGCACAAGAACAGATGGTGGCAGTGCCAAGTTTAGAATTCAAATTTCCCCCTAGTTGACAATGACCTATGTATTTCTTTGATGGGTCCTGCTGTCTTCAGAGCCACACAGAGGTACATGTATGTTTTGCATTTTAGCAGATTTTAAAGAGTTCTGAAGTTGTCACAAATTCAGTGTCCACTATATGTTTGCTGTCAGATGACTACCAATTAGCACTTAAATTTAATAAACTATAGATGACAAAAGGGCTAATCTAAGAATTTCCAAAGACAGTAGTTTTATTGGTTAATTAATAACTCACTTTTCTGAGTGTGTATATAATTATATAAATATTATATATAAAGATATATAAATATATTTTGTGGTGATTTAATAGGTTTATGGCTTTTCTTTTCATATCACTTGAATAAAAGCAATACATTGGAATTTTAGAGGTACAGTATTTATACGAAGCGTGTTTATTCTCAGTAATAACACCAAAGAAAAGACAGTCAGCATAAACATTTGTACAGTAAATAGTGTAACATGTTCTATGTAGTAAAACATTACACATTTATAAAGAGTACTAATTGAGTAGCACTGATAATTTGTGATTCTCTACAGTGCAATGATTTCTTCTTTATTCTTTAACATTTTTTAATTTTATTATTTTTATTGTTTTAGCTCTTTTAGCTCCTTGAAATATTTCATTTTACTGGTTTTTATGTCATGTCTTCATGTAACCCAACCTATTCTCAGCCTTACTTTGTTGATAAATGGTAAACTTCTCCCGTCCAGTATGCAGTGGTTGTAGTGCAGCAGAGAAACTACTGATTGTGACTATTACTTTTATGTTTTTGTGTGGTAAAAGATTATCATATAGTATGATTGAGCAATTGTTACTTTTTTAAATAGGGGTTACAAATGGTGCATACTGTTAAAATATTTGTATCCTATTCATCACTTTTAAAATTCACACAATGTATTATTCTTGAAAATTAAAATGCTTTCAAAATTATACAGCAGTAAATTGGGTTAACCTGGAAGAAAAACTACACACACACGTTTTTTAACAGGTGTTCCCACAAAGCCAGGGTAACTCAAACAAGGAACACATTCATCACCAATCATTCCATTGCTTTCTCCAAAAGAGAATGAATATCACAGTTCCAACCATAATGCAACATCCTAACCCATATTTCAGAAAGTAGGCACTGTATTTTCCACATCCAGAACTAGTCTGGCTAACCAGTTTTCCTGAATAGCTTCATGGATGTTACTTTGCTTATACACTAACAGCATGTCAAATCCCAAAAGCCACTTTATCACTCCAGCCTCTCATGTGCCTGCTGGATGCTCAAGCCCCTACATTTTAGAACTTCCTTCACACACTCAACCATTCCCACACTGCCCTCACACCTTTCATTCATCCCAGATTAATCCAACCTTTATCTTGCTTTCTAAATAACAAAATAACTTCTAAATAACTTTCTAAATAGCCACTGCATTTTGACCTCTTCTGCTCCCTGAATTATACCTTTCATTTGATACAGTACCCCACAAGACGGGATAAAACTTGAGATGCAGGCAGGAATAACAGGGAACGTACTCCAAAGAGTCAGAAAGTACCTTAGCAGAAGGGAACAAAGTGATTGTCCAGAAAGAGATGTCAGAGTGGGGAAGAGTAACAAGCAGGGTACCACAGGGATCAGTATTAGGGCCAGTACTATTTCTGGTTGAAGTGAATGGCATATCTGTTCATTGATGTAAAACTAATGAAGAGAATGCAGACAGTTGAGACCTGAGAAAGTCTGTAAATGGAGCTGGACAAACTGCTGGGTTGCTTGAATTCAATTCCTGAAAATGCAAGGTTATAAAAATTGGAAAAGGGGCCCGAAGACCAAACATAGAGTATAGACTCTGGGGACAGAGGCTGTAGACCTCATTCAGAAAGGACCTGGGAGTAAACATAGTGCTTACCATATTGTCAGAGGCTCACATCAACTAAATAACCTGCACAGCTAATGCCTGTCTGGCAAATCTTGAGTGGCCTTCAGGAATCTAACAGTCATTCTGGTCTCTTTATACAACATGTCAGGCCCATCTTGGAGTATGCAGCAGCAGTATGTAATGAGACTAGTTCCAGAGCTAAGGGGTATGAGCTACGAAGAGTGGTCAAAGGAACTGAATAATGACCTTAGAGGACAAAAGAACCAGGGGAGACATAACATACAAAATACTCAGAGAAATTGATAAGGCAGACAGGGACAGGCTGTTTGAGAGGTGAGAAACAAGTATTTGGGGGCACAGCTGGAAGTTAGACACAGATGAGTTATAGGGATGTGAGGAAGTATTCAGTTTCAGGGTAGTTGGGAAGTTGAATGACCTCAATGAAGTGGTGGAGGCAGACTCCACACAGTTTTAAAGGCAGACTCCACACAGTTTTAAGAATAGGTGTGGTAGGGCCTATGAGGCAAGGAGTGAATCTGGCAAATGGCAAGTTGAGAGGCAGGACCAGGAGCTAAGACATATAGGCAAGTACTGTCTTTTAATTTCTTCACTCCTTATTTTCTATATAATTTTCATAATACACATTGATCTCAAACACACAAATATATATACAGTGGACCCCCGCCTAACGAGCACCCCAGAAATCGTACAATTATGTAAGTATAATATTGTAAGTGCTTGTGGAAGTGTATTTTTGGGGGTCTGAAATAGACTAACCTACGTGACATTATTTCTTAAGGAAGTAAATTCCGGTAATGGCATTTGAGCAGGTTTCTGGAATGAATTTTGCTCGTTAGGCGGGGGTCCACTGTATGTACATAAAGTATAACATGCACCCATTCAAGGGATATGTCTCTCCATGGCAAAAAAAAGTTCTAATCTGAGGTACATTGGTACCTCTACTTACGAGCAGCTCCCAACTCGTACAGTTATGTAAGTGTATTTTTGTAGGTGCGTTTGTAAGTATATTTTTGGGGGTCTGAAATGGATTAACCTCATTTTCACTATTTCTTATGGGAAAAAATTCCTTCAGTATCGGCACTTGAATAGCAGACTGGAACGAATTTTGCTCGTAAGTAGAGGTACCACTGTATTGGACTTCTTATCCCCTTTCTCTATTTAGTCAAAGTTTTTACCCTTTTGTGTGGCTTCCTTAGGTAGTACCGAGTTGATTTTGTTGCTTTACCCAATTGAAATTGGATTGCCTTAGGCCATGAGGTGATGAAAAGACTTGAGAAAACATATTAATAGAGGTACAACTTTCATTCACATGTACAATGAACTTTTTCTAAGTAAAAGTCATGTTCCTATATATAGTAGGGAGGAGACCAGTATCAGATGAAAATGGAGAATTGGCTGAAGCATTCAAGCATGGAAGAGCCAGTACATGTCTTGTAGTGCTCCACTACCAAGAACGTTGAGAAGAGGAAGGGTATGCCAGGAGTGTAAAGCTAAACTGAATGCCCCTTTGATCTTAGGAATAGTGCCTGTAGTTATAATTAAAGCCTCTGCTAAACGCTTACTGGTATGGTACTCTTTATCTAGGTTTAGTTCAGCCCTTAAGATGTGTTAGTGTCCCTATGCACCACAAGCATTGTTTTTGTTGTCAGTGTGGCAGGAATATTTGTGTTCATTAACATGAGTCTGTCCTGTTTCCCCTATGTATATTTGCAGCCTTTACAAGAGGTAGTTATTATTACATTCATGGGGGAATGCTATACCCACAAGGGTCTACAAGAGGTGGTATATATATCTGCAAATTTGTGTTTAGCTTGGGTAGTGTGAAGTCCAAGTTTTTGTGATGGTAGCAGTCCATTTTTATTTATATGGGGGTTAGGGTAAGACTATGTCCCCAGCATATGCTAGCTTTTTCATCAGTTACATACTTTAAATTGCATTCTTAAATCTTGCATTGTACATCCTCAGCGTCACTTTTTTTTTTTTTTTTTTACTTAAGAGTCCACCTTTGTTTCAACAGTAGCTTATACCTCATTAGCTTTTCCATTCTTATGTTCTAATTCTGGCAAAAGAATATAACTAAATACAGTGTGGTAATATAGAACTTAATCTAATGTATCAGTACGTTAAAAGTAGTGAACTTACACCCTAGATAGGCATAGATTTGAGGACACATCATTGAAAGTACAGTATTTCCTTTGTGTCATCCTCCCTTGGTGAAAATATAAATTCACAGCAATGGATTAAAACTTCATTTAGAATGGATACAGAAACACTAGTTTCTAGATGAGTTTAACTGCCACGTATCATCATTCATTAAAGGAAATATTTTGGGTGGCATTAGAAATGGTTTAGATGCATATATGAATGGGAAATGGGTGAGTATAAGCAGGACTTGCCTACTGCTCTATATCCTGATATTTTTATTCACATTTTTTTTTTATGCATTGACATTTTTAATGAATTACAATAACTAGACTTCATTTTAAACATAATTCAGTTCAAGGTCCTCTATTGTCAATTATCCCTGGCACCCCAACATGCCAAACATCCTTGCTGTGGTCTCTATAATATGTAGCCTATTTTAGTATTAAGGTCTCGAAACATTTCTATTATTCAAAATTCCCCATTCACAGAATTTTTTCCTTCACACCTTGAGGCTTATAAATGATTATAACCCCTCAAGGGAGGTTTCTTGATGCTGGTGAGGGGCTCTTGATCTAGGGAATTGGATATGTTCTCCAGTTCCCTGAATGCCTTCCATCCCCCCTTCCTACAGGTGCTGTATAATCCTACGGGTTTAGTGCTCCCCATGATTATTATAATAATAATATAAATGATTATGATCCACTTCTCCCATCATACTTTTATTGAGCTACATAATTCTTGTATTCAAATATACCTCCTTTTCTCAATTACCCATTTAATATTCCTGCTAAACCTTTAGGTGTTTTTCTCTTGGATGTGCCTTAGTTACATTTATTTCTCCTTGTTCAAGCTCATTCCTCTTAAAGCCCTGCTTCACTCAGTGCTACAATACCCGGCTTCCCTTTCATGTAACAATGCTTTCTTGATATCCATAATATGCACACATTCAAACAACCCTAGTAATTAAATGAGAAAAAAAGTTGCCAGTCAATTATTTTCGAAGCAGGAAATGGCCAATGGTTTATGTTTCAAGTAAACCCATAAGAGACAAACTTGAAAATCTGAGGAGCTGCATATTCAGTCGCCACTTGAGATCGTCTCCAGTAGATATGAGTTTGATATATACCTCAGATTTTTGTGTCTCCTATGGGTTTATCTAGACATAGATCAGTGTTCATTATGCTTCACAGTTTCCTTCTAAAGATAAGCACTGCTTTTCCCACCTCTAGAATGATATGTTTAGCTAACCTTTCATAAGTGTAACCTTGTCATACTCCTACAGCACATCAAACATTAAAACCCACTTGTCTCCACTCTGATCTAACAAGTTTGCAGCATGCACTCAAAGCTTCATTTACCCTCCCTTTCCAACTGTTCCTGGAACCTCTACCCCTCCTACTTTCCATCTTGGATTTATTCACCCACCTCACACCATCCATCTCCATTCTCTAAATGCCCAGTCTCATCAATTCCTCAGCCTTCTTAATTATACATGCTCTTGATAACCCCCACACTGTTTTTCTAATTTCTACTCTCTGAATTCTCTGCGTAATATTCACACCACACATTGCTCTCAAATATGATATCTCCACTGCATCTTGCCTCTTCATGGCAACATTCAAAACCCATGCCTCCATAGGTGCTGCAACATACCAACTACATTTTTTCCCTTTGGTACATACATACCTATTCTGTATGTTTGGTATATATCTATACACATACATGCAAACATGTACATATTCATGCATACTGTATATAAATATGTCATTTGTGTGTACAGTACTTAATAAACAGAATCACATGAATAATGGAGAGAATGTTTGAGAGGTGATTTTCTGGTGCATTATATGCTATTTGTGTTGACTTTCATGGGTTGTTCAACTGTTAAGTGCGACAATTTTTTGTATTTTTGTTGTTTGTGTTTGAAGTTTGAAGAGGTTTGTAACGTTGGTGATAACATGTCACAAGAAATCATTTAAAATTGATTTGTTTAAAAGTGTATCTAGCAAAATAAGTACACTAAGCCCCCACTTAATGACTGTTTACATCATGTAATTTCAAATAACTACCAAAAAAAGTTACCCAGCTTAATGACTGGCTCCCACCTAACAACCATGTCCTTGTACAGTGACCAGGTAATGTTCATAAATATTATTGTTTATCAACTCAGGTTTCCACAAATGGGTTAAATTATGTTTCTTACATATGCAGGGGAACACTGTTTTCATATCCTCTGCATTAGTTATGTGAAGAAAATGGGAATGCTTTTATATATAAATTGTTCATCACCCCAGGAGAAACATGGTCTGATTGTCTGAAAGAGAAGCTAGCTATTTCATGTAATATGACATCCCTTCACCAGAGATGGGTCTGTTGTTTAGTAGAGCAATAGTGGTGTTACACTACCACCATCCCCTCCCCCCTTCATTTTATAAGGGCATAACAAAGTATAAAAAAAACTTCTTGCAATATATTAGTAATTATCAGTGTGGTGTGTTCATTTGAAGGGATGTGACAGCCCTAGGTCAACTTATGTTGAAAGATTGTAACTGATTAAGGGCCATCATCCAATCTACGTGATGGCCTAGGAGCCATCACAATCCTTCAATCCAATAATGATAGAACATGTGATACTGTTCTTGATATTTTAATAATTTTTCCATGCTTCTGTGTCATGCACTTATAAATATGCCTCCACTAAATAATGGACCCATCTCTGAGCACATTTTGAACAATTTTATCACTGAAAAATCAATAGGAATTAAATACGGAATATCATCCCAGTCCCAATCTCAAGTTTGAAAATGGGCTTTAATGGGAAAATGCAATTTGCCTAACAAACCATTCCTCCAGTCCCTATCTACGTAGTTCATTAATCAGAGGTCAACTGTAGAGATAAAGAAGTTTTATCAAATCAACAAAAGGTTATTTGTACAATACCTAACACGATCTCGTTAAGAATGTACAGCGATTGTTCAATTAACCAATGTTCTCTTTATCTAAATTCACTCTTAACTGCATATCTTGCTTGTTTGGATACAAAATTAATCGCTTAAAACATTTCAAATAAAAGGAATGGTTAAAATTGACAAAAGGGGAAAAATTAACTCTTAATTGAATTTTGCAACCATTCATTCTATGTATGGACATGTTCATTCTCAATTAGTGTGGTATACAATGATCACATGGAATAACAGCCATAGATTTTTTTTTTAATAACCTTGATTTCCCAGGTTCATTCAACAGCAAAACCACTTAGTTTTTCAATGCCTCAGTCATATGCCCAGACATCAGTTTGCTTTTTTCACAAAAATCAACATCGTCATTGTAGCTATATCTAAGAAATATAGGAACTATTTTTGTGGGATGTCTTCACATTGGATCACTGATCAGATGTTGAAAATATTTTTTCTTCAGAACAAATATTTTCAACATTTGATCAGGAATGCAGCAATGGTTTGAGGAGATATTAAGCAATTATGATACAAAGACTACCTATGTATGGGCATGTGCTGTATAACCCCTGTGGTTTAGCATTTCTATTTGATTATAATAATAATGAGCATGTGGCTCTCAGTTCTTTAGTGTAGTCTGCAATACAAATTAAAAAGCCATTGTGGAATACCTGAACTTTCAGAATTATGTAAAGATGTTATGTCATTACATTAAAATCAGATCCATATTTAAAGATACATGGCCTGAACATTCAATGCGTAAATGACGGCTCAAATTCAAAACCAAAATTACTTATACATTCTTTTCAGAAAGTGGCCTCAATTGATATAACAAGATATAAAACCATTTCCTTTGGTTATAAAAATTAATAAAAATGTAGTCACATTTAAGGAAATAAGCATTGTCCTATTATGGTAACTGATTTCATAATGCTTCCTTATCATTCGACGAGGCTGTACTAACATTCCAAAATAATTGCTTGAAATTGGGCAGGAATCTGTCTAAAAAACCATAATGAAATTCAATTAGAAATGCATACGCACTTCATTGCTGGGGCATTTACACCACTAAGGCTATGTAATTGATGATGCTTCACGTAAAGACAATGAAAGTGTAAATATGGATTTAATTTTATGTAGGAGTTTGGTGTGTGTGGAAAGTAAGCTCTTTCTACAGTGGACCCTCGGTTTTTGTCGATAATTCTTTCCAGAATGCTGTTCGAGTGCCGTTACCGAACGAATTTGTTCCCATAAGGACGAATGTAAATTAGATTAGTCGTTTCAGACCCCCAAAAAATACACTTACATAAGTGTTCGAGTTGGGAGTTGTACGAAAACCGAGGGTCCAGTGTATATGTAATTTTTTTTTTTTTTTTTTTTGGTACTGTACAAGTTGATCAATATGGATTTTTTTTTTAATTGAGTAGGTTGTGAAGAACTGTTTAATATTTTTTTCTGTATATATCACTTATTTGGATCAGATGTATTAATGTATTATCAAAAGACTCAATTAATTTTTCTAATGAATGTCAGACAATTGTGCAAGTACTATACTGTAACTTGGACATATTTATCAAAATACAATTTTGGCTTATCATTGTTAAGAGCCATACAAATTCCTAAACATGTAATGGAATAGTTTTCATTAGTTAAAGTGACTGTTTTACAGGAAACTCACCATAACCTTAATACTCATTGGTTGGTAGTAGTGGTTGTTTCTTATGCCATTTAGAATATACAAGTTGATATTGTTATTATTTATAATTGTTTTATCATTGTTTCTGGTCATTGCTACACTGGAGTGAATATTAAGATATTCTCTCAATTTATTGAAATAATTATTTGTTTATATAGATTTTGATTATAGCTAATTCTGTGATTGACAAATGTAGAATATGTGGTTAATGCAATTAAATATATTCTTGGCATTGGCTTTTTATCATTATTGGTTTAGTCAATAATATTTTAGTCTATCAACTCTGAATATTTTTCTTCAGGGGGTCCCACAACCAATATAACTAATGATTATATTTACCTGACTGTTCATACAATTCAGCTACAATCTTTAGTGTCTTCAGGGTGCCCAAGAATCATTTTGCTTGTGCCAGGTTCACCCATTTTATGGAAAGTTATTCTAGGTAAATTTGAACTGTAGTACAGTCTTGGTTTCAACGGCTTTGTCCGGTTGATTGTCTATGCTAGAATATCACAGGCTACGTTCAGTAAATGCAGCAAGAGCATTTGATAGCTTTAGAGCTTATACAAAGTTTCAAATAACATCAAGGAATTTTTTTTTTTTTTTCAAAATCTACTTTAACACACTAAGAACTTAACTAGTTCTTCAAAGCTTGGACCTAGATGTAGTCACCCAAGGAAATAGTGTACCATAACAATTAACACCCAAGAAAATCTACTTCAAGGTTTACCTGGAGAGGGTTTCGGACCAGGCCTCATGGTGGATCAGGGTCTGATCAACCAGGCTGTTACTGCTGGCTGCACGCAAACTGACGTACGAACAACAGAAACTATATTCGTATATTTCACCTTGCCTGGGAATCAAACCCAGTACTTTTGGCTGTGACCCAAATGCTCTGACCACTGAGCTACAAATCTACTCTCTAAGAGATGATAATTAGACGTTAAACTTGAGGTCAAAACCTAAGGAATTGGACCTGTGCTCAATTTTTTTGAATTGAGCCTGCATGTCTTCTATTTCTCCAGGTGCTGCATGACTCCTATAGGTTTACTGCTTCCCCATGAATGTAATACATAATAAATCAGTAGCTAAGAAGGGGGTTAGTTAAAAGTTTAAGTCATGAATATAAAGTTGATGATAGTGAATACCAAACACTGACAGGCAGCTTCTTAGTAGTGTTAGAGTATAAAGATGTACAATATAAGACTTGGCAGTCATTTGACTGATTGTACTAATGCCCCAATATGCTTACTTTGCCCTCCTCTGAGGGTTTCACTAATGTGCTATGATTTTTTTAACCGACACCAATTGGCTACATCCATCAACACTCGCACCTCTCCCATTTCATCATATGCCATGCAGTACTGAATGACCCTTATTATTATTCTTACTGTATTTAAGAAAAATACACTAAATCTGTAAGGGTTCATACAGCACCTGGATAATGGGAAGCAATCAGGTTCAATCTTAAGAGGAGCTCATGTCCAATTTCTTTGATCAAGAAGTCCTCACCAGCATCAAGGAACTTCCCTAAAAATAAATGATGCATTTAATGCTTTCTGTGAAAATAATACTACTACAATGCAGTAAGTTTAAAGAGCTTTACTCACCCTGCCCTTCCCAAGAAGCCAAATGAAGCACCTGCATGCAGATCATCTGCCAGTTTCTGCTCTCACACATTTGTAGAAAGTTATAACCTATCTGGCTCTTTCAATTCATTACAGAGATTATACGTAAACAGACAACGGTGGAAGATGAGGTAATCAGTTCCCTCAGCCTTGAAGGTGCTCGGTTCCTAGTCTTGATGAATCTGGATTCATCGAGATTAGGTACAGTACCAAACACCTTCAAGGCTGAGGGACTTATT
Source organism: Cherax destructor (assembly GCA_009830355.1). Taxonomy (NCBI): domain Eukaryota; kingdom Metazoa; phylum Arthropoda; class Malacostraca; order Decapoda; family Parastacidae; genus Cherax; species Cherax destructor. The sequence goes on from WNWK01003618.1 coordinate 34,657, forward strand.
ATTTCATCTTTCACTGTCTTCCATATATAATCTGTAGTGAACTGAAAAAGCCACTTGTTGATGATTATTATAATCAAAAAGAAGCACTAAACCTACAAGGGTCATACAGCGCTGCTGGGCAGGGAAGGATGCAGGGGTAATGGGTAGAAAGAGGGATGATTATTAGGTCATGGAGTGCAGCGGGGCAGTGGTGGGGTAGAGGGTAGCAAGAGATTGAGGTAGAAAGGGCCTTGAGGAGTACTGGAGGCATCATCATCAGAGTTTGTGCAGTAAATCAGTTGCTGTCAAAAAGTCAATGAGAGAGTCTGGGTTAAAGGAGGGTCCATCAGCAAGAAGGGAAGGTAAAGTAAGGGCCGTAGAGTGGTGATGACGTTTGAGGTAAATTCTGCGTGCTCACTGATAGAGTGGACAGTCCAACAGAATGTGGCGAACAGAAACTGGAACCTGACAATTCTCACAGAGTGGAACAGGGCGCCTCTCCATGAGATACCCATGAGTAAGACGAGTGTGGCCGATGCGGAGGTGGGAGAGAGTAGTCTCCCAACCTCGACACTGATGATAAGAAGACGGTCAGAAACCTATACACGATTTAATAGAATGTAGTTTATTATAAAGCAGATCAGACCAACGTTGTTGCCAACAGGTGCGAAGGTGGGTAGCAATTACAGCAAAATAGTCTGTGAATGGAACACCTCTATATGAAACTGGGAGGTCATGTACTGCTGACCGTGCAGCAGTGTCTGCCTGTTCATTGCCCTGTGTGTTAACATGACTGGGAACCCAACAAAAAACAATATCTTTGTGCTTGCTAGAGATACAGCATAACCAAAGTTAGGGATGAGGTGTATCAAATTTTCGGATAGCCTATAAAGCACTAAAGGAGTCCGAAATGAGCACAAATGGTGACACAGGCATAGATGCAATACAGATAAGTGCAACGAGAATGGCATACAATTCAGCCGTAAAAATGCTAGCTGGGGATAATAAATGCCCTAGCATAACACTGCTGCGAATCCGATGCCATCAGAAGACTTAGAACCATTGGTGTACACTGCGATGCCATGAGAATGAGATCGGAAGTGGTTAAGAAAAAGAGAACGAGAAGCCACCGTAGGCAGTTGGGCTTTTGCGCATGGCAGTGGGAAAGAATAGACACGAACCGTCGGAACGTTCCAAGGGGGTAGGGAAAAGTGAGATGCTACATGAACATAGAAGGTGGTAAATGAAGAGAAGACGAGCAAATGTAGGCAAAGTGAAAAGGGGCGACGAACAAATAAAGAACATCTACTAATATCAGTGACTATCCTATACAGTGGATTCCTGGATTTCATACTTAATCCGTTGCAGAAGATCGTTCTAAATCCGAAAAGTACGAAAACCGAAGTAATATTTCTCATAAGAAATAATGTAAATATAATTAATCCGTTCCAGACACCCAAAAATATTAACAAAAAATACATTTTTTAAAGAATAACTATAGTTTTACATACAGAAAACAATGAAAAATAAATATGAAGCACTAATTTTAATGATAAATGAACGTTACATACCTTTTTTGAAGACTCTTGTTGGCGTATTGAAGAAGGTGAGGAGGGGAGAGGGAGATGAGGTTATTGTTTGGAAGGGGAATCCCCCTCCATAAGGACTTCAGGTATCAAAGCCCTCTCTGGGGTTACTTCCCTTCTTTGTCTTTTACTGGCACTGGACCCCTGTCACACTAAAAATCTGTCCAGAAAGCTCTGTTTCTGGGGTGTCTAAGATTTGCCTAAAATGGGACAGGGTATTGTCACTGAACATGTTGCAGATACGGCTCGTATCAGCTTGGCCAGGGTGATATTTTTCAACAAAAGTTTGCAACTCATTCCACTTTGCATACATGTCCTTAATCACTGAAGAAGGCACCTTCTCCCCTCTCTCTCTTCCTCCTCCTCTGAAGCAATTTCCTCAGCTGTGATCTGTTGCTGTTTCAGATGAAGGTCTTGCAGCTCTTCAGTGGTTAGCTCTTCCCTGTGGTCATCCACCAACTCTTCCACATCCTGGTCACTCACATCCAACCCCATGGACTTCCCCAAAGACACAAAACATTCCACAACAGGTGTAGGGTCAGCCTCAAACCCTTCAAAATCCTTGTCGAGGACACATTCTGGCCACAATTTTCTCCAAGCAGAGTTCAAAGTCCTGGAAGTCACTTCCTGCCAAGCATTACCTATAAGGCTTATGCAGTTGAGGATATTGAAGTGATCTTTCCAGAACTCTCTAAGGGTCAATTAAGTGTCCGACGTCACTTCAAAGCACCTTTGAAACACTGCTTTCGTGTAGAGTTTTTTGAAGTTAGAAATGACCTGCTGGTCCATGGGTTGGATGAGAGGAGTGGTGTTAGGAGGCAAGAACTTCACTGTTATAAAACTGAAGTCCCTAAACAATTGGTCTTCCAAGTCTGGAGGATGAGCAGGAGTATTGTCCAGTACCAGGAAGTATTTTTTCACACTCGTGCCAAACACTTCATGGACCCAGTCAATGAAAATTTGCCTCGTGACCCATGCCTTATTATTAGCTTTCCACATCACACACAATTTACTCTTGACGACATTGTTTATTTTGAACACTCTGGGATTTTCAGAGTGATACACCAGTAAAGGCTTCTTTGAAATCCCCACTAGCGTTACCACAGAACAAAAGAGTTAGCGTATTCTTCATAGGCTTGTGTCCTGGCAGTGCCTTTTCCTCTTGCGTGATGTAGGTCCTCTTTGGCATTTTCTTCCAAAAGAGGCCTGTTTCATCACAATTGAACACTTGTTGGGGGAGGAATCCTTCAGCCTCTACGTACTCCTTGAATTCATCAACGAATTCTTCGACCGCACGTTTATTTGAACTTGCAGCCTCACCATGCCTTACAACACTAAGCCACTACGCTTCTTGAATCTGTTGAACCAGCCTTTGCTGGCCTTAATTCACTAATAGCAGCACTCGTTCCAGGCATTTTCTTTACGAGATCCGCATGCAACTGCCTTGCCTTTTCGCAAATGATCGACTCCACAACACTATCTCCCGCTAACTGTTTTTCGTTGATCCACACCAACAACAACTTCTCTACATCTTCAATTGTTTGTGATCTCTGTTTCATTAGCATATTTACCCCTTTTGTAACCTTAGCTTCCTTGATTTATACTTTCTTTACCAGGATGGAACAGATTGTTGATTTCGACTTCCCATAGATTCTGGCAAACTCAGCTAAACGTACGCCACTTTCGTATTTTTCTACAATTTCTTTCTTGAATTCTATCGTGTTTCTCACCTTTTTTACCAAAGGGCTGGCACTAGGAACTTTCTGTGGGCCCATGGTGGCTTATTTCGCAGTCGCAATCAATAAACCAGCACAAAAGTTGTGAAATATTTCGGATGAATGCTCACTCAACCAGTGACAGAGCCAGACTGAGAGACATACATGTATGTATGAGAGTGGCGGCGTCCCGGGGACGGGTGGACGCGTCTGATACGTACAATTTCCGAATGGAGGTACGAAATCCGGTCCAAAATTTCACCCAAAAATGTGTTCTAAATCTGAATTGTATGATATTCGGACCGTACGAAAACCGGGGGTCCACTGTATATGGAAGGATTGTGGAGGTCACGAGAGCGAACATAATAGTGAAGGCAATGAACATCACGGCAATCAGATAAGGATGGAATATTTGCCTCTGCATAGAGGCTCTCAACCAGTGAAGAGCGAAAAGCACCGAGGCATAAACATAATCCCTGGTGATGGATGGGATTAAGGCTAGAGAGAGTTGCAGGAGAGGCCGCTGAATATATCTGGCTGCCATAATCGAGTTTCAATAAAATTAAGGCTGAATGTAGTCGAAGGAGAGTTCTACGATCAGCCCCCCATGAAAGATGACCAAGGGTTTTAAGGAGGTTCAGCCGGCTATGACAATTTGCTTTCAGAGAGGTAATGTGAGGTTTCCAGGATAACCTACAGTCAAACAGAAGGCCTGGAAACCTGACCGTATCACGTTCAGGGATATGCGAGCCATATAGGTACAATGGATGATCAGAGATGACAGAACATCTAGTGAAAGTAATTTGGTGAGTTTTAGTACTAGAAAATTTAAAACCATGAGTGGTGGTCCAATTGGAAACAGTTGACCGCATGCTGGAGAGAAACTGCAATGAGGTGACAGTCAGCGCCTACACAAGCTATAGCGAAGTCATCAACATAGAGCGATGACCAAATACTGTATTGGATGGAAGAACAGAGGGCAGATCATTTATAGCAAGGAGAAAAAGAGTAGTGCTCAGAACACACCCCTGGGGGCCACCTTCAGCGTGGACAAACACGGAAATGTCATTCAGTTAAGAAGTTCTTAACCCTTTGACTGTCGCAACCTCCAATCCTAAAGTGTCTCTCTGTATCACAAAATATTTGGAAAAAAAAAATTATTTTTACTTATGAAATGATAGAGAATCTTTTCCCGATGGTAATGACACCAAAAGTACAAAATCTGATGGAAAACTTACGGAATTACGCTCTCGCAAAGTTAGCGATCTCAGCGATATTTATGCATCGGCGATATTGCCCACTTTGAGCCCTAATTTCGGCCAATTCCATTGTTCCAGTCGACCAAACTCATAGCTATTTCTTTAGAACTCCATTTGTTCTATCGATTGTGTACAAGAAACTACCCATTTACCAATTTCAGCTACCCAATAAAGTGGTTAGAAATTAGCAATTTGGACAATTTCACGCAAATTAAAAAATATGCCAATTTCAAAATAGAGTCCAGAATGAACAATGCAGACATTCCTGGCACTAAAATAACATTTTCTCTGTTCATCAGTCACATCTCCAGGCCCCTCTTATATTGCACTTGCTTTCTATTTTGAATTTTTATTCACACAAAAAATAGATTTACTGTTATGCAGACTACTGCATTATTGTATTAATTGTATATATATAATGTCAACCCATTCGTGACTGCATATTATAATGACTAGTTGAACATTTATTGGACAATGATGTCATTTGTTTACTCTTGAACATCGGCAAAAATTTAACATTTCCGCTACTTTGAGCTCCATTTCAAGGTCCTTTTCATAGAGAAACCAATCAAAATCATCTCTATTTTTATAACATGTCTTCTATTCTATCAAATGAGACCAAGAAAACGAGAATATAACCATAAATACTATACGAAAATACACCTCAAAGTCAGCATTTTAATCCAAAAACACAGTTGGAGTTTTTTCTCATTATGCACTGCGTGCTGCAGGATTTTTTTATACCATGCACACTGACCACACAGACCCATTATCTCACATGTGGGCCTACCAGCTTTCTCCCGCTTGATTTGAAGCCGCTAGAATTTTTGAGTATATATACTACGTCAAACACATTGGCTCGTAAGACGTATATATACGACTGGAACAGTCAAAGGGTTAAGGAAAAATGGTAGATTGCCTCGGAGGCCTAAGGAGTGGGCCTGGGCCAAGATATTATACCTCCATGTAGTGTCATATGCCTTCTCAAGGTCAAAAAAGATGGCGATAACTGAGTAGTTATTGGCAAAGGCATTACAGATATGCGTATCTAAGCGTAGTAAGGGGTCAATGGTAGAACGGCCCTTACGAAAGCCATATTAACTAGTGAAGATACTGTTATGTGTCTCTAAATACCACATCAAATGTCTATTTACCAGACCATCCATCACCTTGCAAACTGCACTGTAAGAGCAATGGGATGATAGTGGGAGGCATCATGTCCCATAGTATCCGGTTTGCGGAAAGGGAGAACAATGGCAGATTTCTACAGCTGGGGAAGAACTCCTTGTGACCAAATAAGATTAAAGAGTCGTAAGAGGACTGCAAGGGCTGACTGATGTAAATGCTGTAGCATACGAATATGAATGCCGTCAGGCCCAGCTGCCGATGATTGGCAAGCGGAGAGTGTTGCCTCCAGTTCAAGAAGTGTAAAAGGCACATTATAAGATTCTTCTCTGATAGAAGAAAAGTTTAAGGGCTCTAACTTTCTGGCAGACTTTGAGGAACGAAACGAGGGGCATAGATGAAGCCCCTGAGAGATACAAACAAGATGATTACCAATTTCGGTGGCAACATTAAGAGGGTTTGCAATATCAACACCGGTAACTCGAAGAACAGGAGCCGGGTCAGGAGAGTATTTACCACTCAGTTTCCATACTTTTTTCCAGACTGCACTCAGAGGAAGCAGAGGTGATGGTAGAAACATAATCCTGCCAGCAAGTGCATTTAGCATCACGGATGACACAGCGAGCGACCGCTCGCTTCTGCTTAAAATCAAGGAGTCTCTCTGCGGTTCTATTGTATCGGTACGTGCCCCATGCAGCGTGTTTCAAACGTACTGCCCAAGCACAAGCAGGAGGCCACCAAGGCACGCACTTCAGAGAATGACTGCCTGAGATTTGGGGTATAGAATGTGAAGTTGCGGTTAAAACTGAGGTTGAGAAGAGGTGTAAAAGCTCATCAATGGAGGACAAAGAAGGAACCTCACTAAAAGCAGTTAGATGCGAGTGAAGGTCCTAATTTGCTCGGTCAAATTGCCAGCGTTGGCTATGAGGAGGTGGAGAATATGAAGAAGTAAGGATGACTGGAAAATGATCGCTGTCATGCAAGTCCAGGAGGACAAACCAGGTGAAGTCTAGTACAGTTGAGGAAGAGCAGACAGAGAGAATGAGTACGAGGATCAAAATGGGTGGAAGTACCCATATTTAAAACAAGGAGGAGAAGAGAAGCGAGAAAAGCCTCCAACTGAATGCCGCGGGAGTCACAGTGAGACCCCCAGAGGAAATGGTGGGCATTAAAATCGCCAAGTAACAGAAGTGGTGGCGGTAAGGAAGAAACCAGAAATGCAACATCTGGGATAGATAAGGCCCGAGAAGGAGAGAGATACAAAGAACGTATTGTATACCACTTATTCAAGTGGATACGAGCTGCAGTGTAATGCAGAAAAGTATGAACAAAGAGCTGACGGTATGGAATACTGGTCCGTATAAGAAGTGCACTTTCATTAAAGGTTCCATCAGGAAAAGGATCCGATGAATATAATAAATCATAGCCCGAGATGGGATGGATAACAGCGGAGCGTAATTTGGGTTCTTGCAAACAAACACAAACGGGGGAAAACTGGGAGAGCAACACCTGGAGCTCACCCCGGTTATCTCTGAGGCCGCGGATATTCTACTGTAAATAAGATATGATTTGTAAGAGAAAGATACAAGAAATCTGAAGGTAGGGGTATCTACAGACTAGTAGGGTTAGAAAAGTCCACATGTGGAGGTAGCAGAAAACTTTTAAGCAGCGAAGGATTGGGACACTGCAAAGAAGAGTTGTGCAGACAGAGAAGAGTGAAGAGGAGGAACAGGAGGTGGATCGGTGTCCATCAGCGGTCTAGACTCCTCAATATACAGTGGTACCTCGAGTTACGATAGTCCCCAAAATCGCCCTTTTATGTAAGTTTATTTTTTTAAATGCTTTTGTAGGTATATTTTTGGGGGTGTAAAAGGACTAGTCTATTTTACATTATTCCTTATGGGGATAAATTCGTTTGGTAATGGCACTTGAACAGCATTCTCGAACGAAAAAATATCGTAACTCGAGGTACCACTGTATTCTGAGATTGCTTCAAGTGTTTCAGAGGACAAGACGTTGTATGTGGTACAATATTGGAGATGGAAGAAGGAGGGTGAGTAAAAATCAGGGTGACGATGGACTGTACCAAAGTAGGGAGGAACGAAAGGGTAGAGGGAACCAGAGAAGAAGCTTGGGAGGGGACAGGAGAGGAAGCGACCTGGAAGGGAGCCGAAGAGGAAGAAACTTGGGAGGGGACAGGAAAAGAAGGTACTGTACAAGGAGGATGAACCTTCACACTCGTAACAGAGCCAGCTAGAGGTGAAGAATCGGGTACAGAGACTGGGAAGGAAAAATGAGCAGGTTGCAGAAGGGAAGGAGGGGTGAAAGGAGATTTTAACAATGGGGATGTTTTGGACTTGGAGGAGAGGAGTGATGGGGAGTAGGTGCTGTACGAGGTCTTGTAGACACAGAAACTTGTGAGTGAGAAAAGGAAGAGGTGAGAACAGAATGAGGTGTCGAGGTAGGGACCTCGGAGTCCAGGACAGCAAAAGAATTAGAGACAGGGGTGACCACAGAGGAGGCTGCAGAAGTTGGGACCCCAGAGGAGGGGGGACGTTTAGTAACTCGAGAATAAGAAATACGTAAAGGAAAGTTTCCCTTGAAGGCGTAGATGAGAGACTGCCATAGTATATGGGAGGTCTTCTGCCTCTTTGAGACAACAGATTTCACGCTCATTTAAGTAAACTTTGCAACGGCGAGAGTAAGATGGGTGAGCCTTGTGACAATTAAGGCAAGAGGGAGGTAGACTACAAGACGTATTGGTATGGTCGTCGGCACCACAGACTGGGCATTCAGCCATGGACCTGCAATATTTTGATGGATGACCAAAATGCCAGCACTTTCTACACTGTTGTGGTGTAGGGATTACCTTGCGAACTTGTAAACAGTGTCCCGCAATATATACAGAGGATGGAAGCTCACGGCAGTCAAAAGTTAAGTGAGATACATTGCAAGGGTATCATCTCCACCTACGGGCAGGGAGGACATAAGTGTCTACTTTGAGGATTTTGAGGTCTTGGAGTTCTAGCTGTTCCAGAATGTCATCACCACATGTCTAGAAATTCTGTTGGACAATGGTATGGGGGCAGAATGACAGTACCACTACAAGAATTGAGGGAATGATGTTTTTCAATAGTTACAGGAATAGTATCAATAGTTGTAAGGAGAGAAAGATCGTGAGCTTGGTTAGCATTCTGGACAGTGATGATGCGTGTACCACTCTTGAGAGCATGAAAGGATATATCTCTACCAACATGGCGTAGGAGCGCCTTGCCAATACTATGGTCGGAAAGATAGGCAGTTGAGGAAGTCGGTCGTAGAGTAAAAAACTTAGTCCACTGTGTACTATTTTGAAACATAGTGTGTAAGGGGAGTGTGTGACGTGCCGGTCTTTTCTGAGTAGAATGAGAAGGAAGCAAAGAAGTATCATCAGGTAATGGTCTTGGGCGTTTAGGTGTGAGACTGGAGTTGGTCCGATGCGGGACGGGCGGGCGATCCGAAAATTGCCCCACCGTATAGGGAGAAGCCAGAAGCATAATCAAAGAAGAGCAGAGGTCAGACATATCAAAGGAGTCAGTTGGAACCCCAGTACCTGAAGCCGTTGGCGAAACGGCTCCAGCAAGAGGTACAGGGGCATTAGAAATGTCCAAAGAGTGGTCAAATAACGAGGCAGAGTTGGAACAGGGTGTGGTATCAGTAAGGGGCCCGGAGGGAGCAGGTTCATGGATTGGGGATTCCATGGTTATGTCACTTCTTTCTTGTTGTTTTGTAGAAATAAAAAGAAAAGAAAATTTGGAATGTGGAGGAATAGCTCCTAGGAGGCAAAAAAGGGCCGTAAATCCCCCTCCATGCCCAAGAGGACCCCAGCACCGCAAGTAGTGCAGATGCGGCATGGAACCTGTGCCATACCCTACCCTTCATGCCAGTAAACCAGTAATCCAGGATAGCAACCTCACATCCGCTGAGCCACCTTGATGGACAAAAGAGAGGGCGGCTGGACACCCACCACAAAACATACCTCCTTCGGCCACCACCCCCTAGAATCCGACAGGCAGCCTCCAAAGATACACCCATCACCCGAATAACACCCAAAGCCACCCCCCCGGGAGACCAGAGAGAGATTGGGACAACTCCAGGTGATCCAGATTCCACGGCAAACTACACCACCACCAAGGACCTCAATGGAATGGGATGGACCCCAGTACCCTTCCCCCTACCTAGGAGCTAGAGTGCCTGTGGGAAGAATCCCAAAGGCTGAAAAAAGGAAGGGAATAGGGGAGGAATGGGGAGGAGGAGGAGGAAAGGAAAAAGGAAGGATGGGATAGGGAAGGGGGAATTGGGGATAATTAGGTTTGGTCTGAGGAAGGAGACCAAAAGGTTTAATTCCTTAGACCAAGAACCTCTTCGCTGCGCCAAGGAGCCTCCCTTGAAGAGGACTCGTTGATGAAATTACTTCAAAATGAAGGTATCTGGATGTTGCACATTCCTAATTCATCAATTTGTTGGTATTGTATACCATTAATGTAATGATATAAAATGTCTGTCTGGAGCTACCCTCCCTGTACCTGCAACAAACCTTGCAGTGCTATATGACCCTTACCTTTTTTTAGGGCTTAAATTATAATACAGTGGACCCTCGGTTAACGAATACCCCGGAAATCGTGCAATTATGTAAGTATAATTTTGTAAGTTCTTGTGGAAGTGTATTTTTGGGGGTCTGAAATAGGGAGTAAATTCGTTTGGTAATGGCACTTGAGCAGACTTCAGGAGTGAAGTTTTTACGAAACTCGGGGGTCCACTGTAATTGAAAAACTTTATTATCTCCTATTCTCCATGCACTGTATGGCCCCTATGGGTTTAGTGATTCCTCATGGTTTTAAAACTGTCAAACTGGTCCATATAACAATACATTGCATACCTGTGGAAGAAGCAGCAAAGAATGATGCTGAAGTTATTTGTTTCCTTTGTTTGGAAAAGGCAGAAAGATACTCAGCAATCTGCCCATTCCATGATGCATACGTATCTGTAATTGTACCTCCTCTGGTGGCCTTTATAATAAAGTGTACAGTGAAAACTGAAAAAGCAAACAGCACAATATGAATATTTATAATATTTAATTTAAGTTAATAACTGGTAGTTCAAGAATTGTTAATAAATGGTTGAAAGCTTATGTTCAAGTAAATCCATAAGCAATTTTTACAAGTTTTGTATTGTAGACATGCATCAAAGCAGCATTCAGTTATTTTAGTGTTCATTTAATTAAAGCATGTATGAATAGGTTAGGCTAGGATCCCCCCAGATATTTTAATGTGGCTTTCTTGACCTTTTGCTGGGCCTGGCTGCAATCTTAAATTTCCTCAAGAAGAATTTCATGATGCCAGTGAATTGCTTTTGATCCAAGTGAATGGAGATATCCCCCCTCTTGAATCAAACCTGATTATCTCCTATTCCCCAGGTGATCTAATTGACCCTTATATGTTTAGTACTTTCCCCATGAATATATATATGGTAACAATAATAATTTAAATACAGTGGACCCTCGAATATCGTAATTAATCCATTCCAGAGAGTCTGTCGAAAGGCTAAATTTACGAATGGCGAAACCATTTCCCCTTAAGAAATAATGTAAATCCAATTAATCCGTTCCAGACACCCAAAAGTATACTACAGTGGTACCTCGAGTTACGATGGTCCCCAAAATCGCCCTTTTATGTAAGTTTATTTTTTTAAATGCTTTTGTAAGTATATTTTTGGGGGTGTAAAAGGACTAGTCTATTTTACATTATTCCTTATGGGGATAAATTCGTTTGGTAATGGCACTTGAACAGCATTTTCGAACGAAAAAATATCGTAACTCGAGGTACCACTGTATTAACAAAAAAACTTTTTTTTACATTTACATACAGAAAACAATGAGAAATCAAGTACATAGTATAATAACAATAATATCACACTTACCTTTATTGATGACTCTTGTTGGTGTATGAAGATGGGAGGAGGGGAGAGGATGAAGTTAAACTATTGTTTGGAAGAGGAATCCCCTTCCATAAAGACTTCAGGTACCAAGTCCTTTTCCGGGGTTACTTCCCTTCTTTGTTTTTTAATGCCACTAGGACCAGCTTGAGAGTCACTGGACCCCTGTCGCTCAAAAAATTGTTCCAGTGAGCTCTGTTTCTGTCATTTCTTTAAAATTTGCCTAAAATGGGACAAGACATTGTCATTGTACATGTTGCCGACACGGCTTGCAACAGCTTTGTCAGGGTGATGTTCCTCCACAAATCTTTCCATCCTACTCCACATTGCACTAATCTCTGAAGAAGGCACCTTCTTCCCTCTCTCTTCCTCCTCCTCTCAAGCAATTTCTTGAGCTGTGCTCTGTTGCTGTTGCAGATGAAGGTTTTGCAGCTCTTCAGTGGTTAGCTCTTCATTGTGGTCCTCCACCAACTCTTCCATATCCTGACCACTCACATCCAACCCCATGGAATTCCTCAAAGCCACAATAGATTCCACAACTGGCATAAGGTTGTCAGGGTCAGCCTCAAACCCTTCAAAATAATTCTCTTGGACACAGTCTGGTCACAATTTTCTCCAAGCAGAGTTCATTGTCCTGGAAGTCACTCCCTGCCAAGCCTTATCTATAAGGCCTATGCAATGGAGGATATTGAAGTGATCTTTCCAGAACACTTTTAGGGTCAATTCAGTGTCTGAGGTCACATCAAAGCACCTTTGAAACACTTGAGTTGGTGTAGAGTTTTTTGAAGTTTGAAATGATCTGCTGGTCCATGGGCTGGATGAAGGAGTGGTATTAGGGGGCAAGAACTTCACTGTGATGAAACTAAACTCCTCCACCACTCAAGTGCCTCCTGGTGGAGGCACTTGAGTGGCAATTTCTTTTCCAGGAGGTATTTTTTCACACTGGTGCCAAACTGTTAAATGTTGATGAAGATAGGGAAGCTGTGATATAGGGCAAGGAGGAATAACATCTTATAGGAGTGAGGAAGAACCAGTTGTGAGTGTGGGGCAGTGGGTAGAATGAAAGGGGGTAAAGCAGCTGGGATTGATGGGATAAAGATAGAAATGTTAAAAGCAGGTGGGGATATAGTTTTGGAGTGGTTAGTGTTTTTATTTAATAAATGTATGGAAGAGGGTAAGGTACCTAGGGACTGGCAGAGTGCTACATAGTTCCTTTGTATAAAGGCAAAGGGGACAAAAGAGAGTGTAAAAATTATAGGGGAATAAGTCTGTTGAGTATACCTGGTAAAGTGTATGGTAGAGTTATTATTGAAGAATTAAGAGTAAGACAGAGAGCAGGATAGCAGATGAACAAGGAGGCTTTAGGAAGGGTAGGGGGTGTGTAAACCAAGCGTTTGCACTGAAACATATAGGTGAACAGTATTTAGATAAAGGTAAAGAGGTTTTTGTGGCATTTATGGTTTTGGAAAAGGCGTATGATAGGAGGGCAATGTGGCAGATGTTGCAAATGTATGGAATAGGAGGTAGGTTATTGAAAGCAGTGAAGAGTCTTTATGAAGATAGTGAGGCTCAGGTTAGAGTATGTAGGCGAGAGGGGGATTACTTCTCAGTAAAAGTAGGCCTTAGACAGGGATGTGTGATGTCACCATGGTTGTTCAACATATTTATAGATGAAGTTGTAAGAGAAGTGAATGCTCGGGTGTTGGCAAGAGGTGTGGGGTTAAAAGATAAAGAATCTAACACAAAGTGGGAGTTGTCACAGTTGCTCTTTGCTGATTACACTGTGCTTTTGGGAGATTCTGAAGAGAAGTTGCAGAGGTTGGTTGATGAGTTTGGTAGGGTATGTAAAAGAAGGAAATTAAAAGTGAATACATATAGGAAAGAGTAAGGTAATGAGGATAACAAAAAAATTAGGTAACGGAAGATTGGATATCAGACTGGAGGGAGAGAATATGGAGGAGGTGAATGTATTCAGATATTTGGGAGTGGACGTGTCAGAGGATGGGTCTATAAAAGATGAGGTAAATCATAGAATTGACAAGGGAAAAAAGGTGAGTGGTGCACTGAGGAGTTTGTGGAGACAAAAAACTTTATCCATGAAAGCAAAGAGGGGAATGTATGAGAGTATAGTTATACCAACGCTGTTGTATTGGTGTGAGGCATGGGTTGTGAATGTTGTAACAAGAAGGCTGGAAGGAGTGGAGATGTGTCTGAGGGCAATGTATGATATAAATATAATGCAGAGAATCCGTAGTTTGGAGATTAGGAGGAGGTGTGGGATTACCAAAACTATTATCCAGAAAGCTGAGGAAGGGTTGAGATGGTTTGGACATGTAGAGAGAATGGAACGAAATAGAATGACTTCGAAAGTGTATAGATCTGTAGTGGAGGGAAGGCGGGGTAGGGGTCGGCCTAGGAAAGGTTGAAGGGAGGGGGTAAAGGAGGTTTTGTGTGCGACGGGCTTGGACTTTCAGCAAGCGTGATGTTAGATAAGAGCGAATGAAGACAAATGGTTTTTAGGACTTGATGTGCTGTTGGAGTGTGAGCAAGGTAACATTTATGAAGGGATTCAGGGAAACCAGCAGGCCGGACTTGATTCCTGGAGATGGGAAGTACAGTGCCGGCACTCTGAAGGAGGGGTGTTAATGTTGCACTTTTATAACTGTAGTGTAAGCATGCCTCTGGCAAGACAGTGATGGAGTGAATGATGATGAAAGTTTTTCTTTTTTGGGCCACCCTGCCTTGGTGGGAAACGGCCGATGTGTTAATAAAAAAAATATATGTATATATAATACTGAAATATGCATGTGATCCTCACCTAAACTAGTATCTTATAAGATTACTCTCCGGATGTACTCAAGCCTCCTAGGCTTATGGACGATTGAAATGTCAATACTCTCCCACACCTGCTTAGTGGAACTCGAGGTTTTTGAGGTTAAAGAACATATCCATGCCATGAAGCTTACTTACACTTAATAGTTCCCAGACATTCTCTATCAGAATTAAGTCTGGTGAGTTTCCAGGCCAGGCATTAAGGTATGGAGTAATCACAATAATTTAGCCACTTCTTTTTGTCTTCGGCAGTGTGGCACAGGGCACTTTCTTCCATACAAAAGTTGTCCTGGCACTTCTTGAATCTGTCGGGCAAATGCAGTACATAATCTGCTAAAGGCATGCTTATGGGTGTGCATATTTATGACACCTACTGTAGTTCCTTAAACTTTGTGAATGTACATGCTCTTACTCTATCAACACAATGACACATAGTGCATAATAAACCAACCACTTTACCAGTTAAAAAATATAGCCTTTAAGTTCTTTTGCCCTTGCAAAAAGTGCCTTATGCTTAAATTACCTAGCCTGCTCACAAGTTACCTCAACTGGTTATGGTACTTATTCATTTTTTCCATCCCTTATATGGATTTTTTTCCCACTGATTCTCATATTTCACATGCAAAAGTTAATACAGCAAGTAGTATATAATGCTTAAAATTTATTAAAGGTGGCATTCCAAATACACTGTGCATGGGCTTTTTTTTTTTTCTTAAAGGAGCCCTTCACACAGCTATCTAGAAGAGGTAGAGAAAATTTAATTATGGATCAATTAATATTCAACAGCTTCTGGGGTCATATTTCCAATGCATTAGTCCCTTTATATTGTATACATATAGTACATTTTATTATTATTATTATTATTATTATTATTATTATTATTATTATAATCAAAACCAAGCGCTAAACCCACTAGGGTCATACAGCATGTATACATATACAGTACTACCATTAGTGTTGATTTTACTGTGTTGCATTGGTGAAGACGATTGTGATAAAAAAAAAAAAGCACTGCTATATGTGCACTGCTCTATAATGCTCCTAGCTGACAAGTTGTCACTATTTGCCATGAAGTACATGAGCTTTGCCCATAGACGCAATTTAACGAGACTGTTCAAGTTATTCCCTGGGTGTGACTGGCTGCAAGGTTGTAGTCAGAAAATATTGTTTTTGGCTTATCTTATGTTTCTGAAAATTAGAAAGATGATCTGCATACTAATTTTTGCAGTAGGTGTTGGAGAGCTGGAATGAGGTGTGGTCTAGGGGAAGTGGGATGTCTGAGGTGGGAAGGCAGGGTGTGGACTACATTCATTGGTATGAGTGGGGTAGTGTGTGAAAGGGCACTGGGGAGGTGGAATATTCGAAAGGTGGGACGAAGTGGTATAATGAAGGGCTGTTTGGGAGGCAGGGTGTGGAGAAATATTTTGGAGATGGGATGATGCGGAGGTGGGATGTTGGGGAAGTGGAATGTAGAGGGATGTTGGGGAGGTAGGGTGTGGATGAATGTCTGTGGTGGGGTGTGGAGTAAGTTGGAAATTTAAGAATTAAAATATCCTTAATATTATCGTCTAGATGAGCTGTGCTTAGGACCCCCACACAGTCCGCAGAGCTAACACCGTCTGCTCCTTCAGCGCATAGATGCAACTGTGAGCTGGATTCCATTAAAACTTTTGCTTATCATGATTAGAGCTTTTAAATCAGATTCTTAACGGGATGGAGGGGGTAGGAACCTTTCTCTCTCCCCCCTTGAGGGGGGCGCGAATAATTTCCAGGGGAGTAGGGGGAGACGAACCTAGAACAAAAATACTGAGTGGCTTTTATACGTTGTGTATACGATTTGCTCTTTTAACAGATTCTATCGAATAGTTAAAAATAATAAAGTCAAGAATGGAAACTAGTTTCTCAATTTTCCTATTTAAATAAAGAAGACGTCTTTTAATTTTTACATTTAGAATTTTTGCATGACCGAAGGAGCAGCATGGAGACGAAAACCGAAATGCCCGAAATGCATTGCATAATTAGTGGCTTTCTTTTATGTCTACTATTTTTTAAATGTAAACTACATTATTTGTACCGCATAAAGAAAAAAAATAATTGTAGATGTGACTGGGGGGGGATGGGACGCCACCCAAAATAGGTTAGGAACAACTGCTTTTAATGGGAGGGGGAGAGTATCTTATGCTAGATATGGGCTTTTGGTTTAAGGAATTTTAGCAACCCTCCTCACCCTCGGATCAAACCCCCTGATTACCTTCCATGTCCCAGGCGGCGTATGACGAATAGAGACAATACCGTGGCTGCAACATATTACAAATAACTCGCAATTAGAAGAGGAAAAGTTAAATACTTCATTCAGCACATCGTGAACCATTACCATTTCCCCATAATAATAATAATAATTAGTGTTGCAAAACCCGTAAGGGTCATATAATCAGGTTTGATCTGAGAAAGTTTAGTACCATTTTTTTGAATATAATAAAAAATATGCTTAGATATTGGTGCCATTGATATTGTTTATCAAAACTTTGGGGCCCAGTCTCTGGACCCTATATATACCTCTGTAATCTGCAAATACCTTTGTAACTTGTCATGATTGTGACCATCTGAGTTCATTACCTTTGTAACTTGCTCAGCTATCAAACTTTGAGGTCCAGTCCCTGGACCCATTATGTACCTCTGTAATCTTTTGACTACCGCCCACAGGATGGGTATGGGGTGCATAATAAAGATATCAAACTAACTAAAAACTGATATTGTTTATATGGTGAGAGGTACCAATGGTAAACGTGACCTAGATATGTGACTTGAGCTGGATTAGAAAGTTATCTGGTTCTAAGCAACAAACTAGTCCAAACTCTGGCGCCTTTATTGTTAGAAGCAGTCTTGTTAGTGAAGGTTTTTGTTAAGTTCGTCATATAAGTGGTGCGTGCGTGTGTGAGTGCGTGCATACGCCCCCAATCTACAAACTCTCATAGCGACGATTCCTGTGGAGGGTGGTGGTTAAACCCTGTATAACCTGCTGGTCGTCCCTAGGGCCCACCAAGCTCGTCACTCCCCGATGTCTATACATATGACCCATGGAGTCACCAAGGCAAAAGTCTTGTTTTCGACCCAGCTCGAAATCATAGCCTTTGCCTCAGCATCTGCCTGTTCACTGCCCGGGATGCATCAAACTTTGGGGCCTAGTCCCTGGACCCATTATGTGCCTCTGTAATTTTTTGACTACCGTCTACATGATGAGTATTGGGTGCATAATAAAAGTATTAAAATATAAAAAGAACCTTGTAAAGAGAATCTTGATCTCTTGTAAAGAAAATCTTGATCTCTTGTAAAGACAATCTTGATCTCTTGTAAAGAGAACCTTGACCTCTCGTAAAGAGAACCTCGATCTTTCGTAAAGAGAACCTCGAACTTTCGTAAAGAGAACCTCGATCTCTTACAAAGATAACCTTGATATGGTGGATAATAATAGTAATAGTAGTAGTAGTAGTAGTAGCAGTAGCAGTAATAGTAGTAGTAGTAGTTAGTAGTAGTAGTAATAGTAGTAACAACCATGAAGAAGATTCAATTCAGAGAGATCAAACAGCACCTGGGAAATGAAAGGCAATCAAGTATGAACCACGAAAAGAGAAGGTTGCTGAGTTCCTTGGATCAAGAGCCTTTCATAAACAAAGGCAGCTCCCCTTATAAAGAAATAATTGTACCCTATATGCTACTCTGTCCTAGCAGCGTTGAAAACCCATACAGGTTTATCGTTTCCCCATGAATGTTGTAATAATAATAGTGCTTACATTCTGAAGAATGGGTGGGAATATTACAGTTTAGAAGGTCCCCTGAATTGTGATGTCTGCACACTTCTGGCAAGACAGCTGTTGAATGAATGATGGTGAATGTTTTTTTTTCTGGGGGAGGGGGGGTCACCCAGCCTTGGTGAGAGCCGGCTGGTGTGATAAAATTACAACTACTACTACTATCAATAATAATAATAATAAATAAACTTCCTGATGGCTATTTTGACTAAAGGAGGTGAACACGAGTCTTAGATACGCCCTCTATCCTGCTGGACCTTGACCAGCTGGAAGGATGCCACTTGTCCTTCCCACCTTATTTGTGAATATAATAATCCTGCTGCTCGCCCCTGCACCTGTCACATTCACTTGTCCGGGAGCATCACAGTACCGATCAAGCCACTGCAACTCTCTGTTATGCAGGTTGGCTTAGCTGGTTGCAGACAACAATGGGTCAGAAGAATGCTGTTTAGGGTGTGCGAAGTAAGTGACGCAGGCGAGTGTATCTGACAAGTGTTACACAACTGAAGATGAAGTGTATGTGAGAGTGCTGAAGTGTGGTGTGACGCTGTTGAAGAGGATCCGAAGTAATGGATTTAAGTAGGACAAATTTAGATATAGAATGGATATAGAGAAGTACTGGTTCAGCAACAATATTGTAAATGAGTGAAATAAACTCCCAGGTAGAATAATTGGCTTAAGAACTTTGGGTAGCTTTAAATATAGGAAAGACGGGTATATAAATTAGTGTGGCTGGGTTACTGCAGTGTCCACTTATGTTATCACCAAGACCATCAGGGCGCCTACTTTTATCCTGAGTAAAATTCAGCCTTGGTTGAGGCTTAAAATTTTACAAATTATTTTACCTAAATAGATCTCCGTCTTCCCAAACCGAATTACTAGGTTGTACAGAATTTTCAATAAACATTATTCTATTAAGCTTAATAATACAGCAACGGTTAGTATTACGCAAGAGCTAACCTTGCTAATGTAAGGAAAGTGTTAAATGTGTATAATATTTACATCCAGCAACAAGATAATCATCTCCCTACCTGCTTCAGTTTGACCTTGACTGCTTCTCAATGAGTATTAAGTGGAATGTTATTATTATACTCATGGGATGGCGCTAACACATGGTATGCTGATGCACAAAAAAATATACATGGTAACAGAATTTATGCAATTACATGTATAATCGATTAGCTTCATTAAGATAACAGTATTTATGTATTATGTCTCGGATATGATTATTTAATAAAAACGTAGCCTCGCCGCTTGTTTTATTTTCACATTATAACTCAAAATCGTAATACACGGTAAGAACGCAAATGACTGCCGAGTTTAAAAAAAAAAAAATGACCACGAACGCATTCACTTACGGCACTTTTATTAAAAGCTTCGGTTCTTGTACCTCGCTCATTTTATCTTCAAGTGATTAAGACCCAAGGACCGTAACGTTGTCAATAAAGGCGTTCTAAGTGAGTTAGTTTGATATCTTTATTATGCACCCCATACCCATCCTGTGGGCGGTAGTCAAAAGATTACAGAGGTACATAATGGGTCCAGGGACTGGACCTCAAAGTTTGATGGCTGAGCAAGTTACAAAGGTAATGAACTCAGATGGTCACAATCATGACAAGTTACAAAGGTATTTGCAGATTACAGAGGTATATATAGGGTCCAGAGACTGGGCCCCAAAGTTTTGATAGCTGAACAAGGTACAATGGTAATTAATTCACTAGTTACAAGGTAATGAATCATGTAAGTAAATTTACTTACGTCTGTACATGGTTGCACTCATGAACAAATTATAAAGCAATGAGCAATCTATTAGTCTACACCCAGCCACAACTGTAATGAGTTATTGGTGCAAATTTTAATTGTTGGGTCACACACACACACATATACATATACACATATACACACGTTCTAAGTGAATGAAAGTATTCGTGTCAGTTTGTCTTCAGATCACAGCGCAAAAACTAAGGCATTCAATAACCCCATCTGCCTTCCTTCAAGTCACTAATTTGACAGAATCACAATACTAAGTATTTGACAAGTGTGTAACAATAAATAGCCTTAACGGGAACAATAAATTCCACTAAGTAGAGCTTTTGTGGGACAGTCGTTGCGTAGAGCTTTATTGGGACAGTCGTTCGTAGAGCTTTATTGGGACAGTCGTTGCATAGAGCTTTATTGGGACAGTCGTTGCGTAGAGCTTTATTGGGACAGTCGTTGCGTAAAGCTTTATTGGGACAGTCGTTGCGTAGAGCTTTATTGGGACAGTCGTTGCGTAGAGCGTTATTGGGACAGTCGTTGCGTAGAGATTTATTGGGACAGTCGTTGCGTAGAGATTTATTGGGACAGTATCGCTATAAGGAGAACCTTTTTAAAGTTATAAGTTACTTGTGTCTTTCTTCATTTCTGTGGACAGTACTACCTTCACCTGATTTAAATATACCTGTGGACTATACGACCTTCACCTGACCTAACCATTCCTGTTCCAGTACGACCTTCACCTGACCTAAACATTCTATGCAGACCGGTCATGGATTATTATAATATTCGTGGGAACGACTAAATCCGTAGGGGTCATATAGCGCCTGGGAAATAGGAGGGTAGCCTTAATTCCCTGAATCAAGAGCCCTTCGCCAGCATCAAGGCTGGTGAAGGGCTCTTGGGGTACAGCCACGGAACAACTACGATAAGTAAATTGCTTTAGTCAATGAAATTCTCACAGACATAAAAACGAAATAAATTAATATACCGAAGTGACTAGCCCATTACCATATATTATAAATTTGATAATTTATATGCAAAATATATCTTAATCATTGAAGTGTAGCTTACTAGCATAGCACGTTCAAAAGACTCATTTTCACTGTACTAGGTTATGGTAATGTCAAAGTAATGACTCATAGATATGTGTTCTCAGGAATATCTGGAGTGTTGGGTGTAGGTTAGGTAAGATTTGTCAGGAAACAGGACAAGTGTTTCCTGGCACGGGTGTAGTCTCATGTAAAGTGCTAGATGAGTGTCACTCGAGAAAGGATTATGTTGGCTGGCAGTATCTGATGTCTTGATGATTGATAATGATCTGCAATTATAACATCTCCGTCACGGCGTCGTCATTAGTGGGGATTTGGTCTTTTGGGCAGATCACAATTATAATCGTAAGGGAGGTTAAACTTGCTGGCTCATACATGTTAAATATGAGGCTATCAGTCAAAGATTATGAATTTCACATGGGGTTATTAAGGTTGTATTTCACCTACACACTTATATTACGAATAATTCCTAAAATATATTCACACTGAAACCTCATAATAACTTACAGGTAAAGCAGAAAGTGGTATATGAAAGAGTTCACTTGCAGGTATGGCAATTTGAAATATTTATCTTATACCAGTGAATATTAAATTATCGACCCTAGGCGAGCTTTAAAACTATGCTGGTCCTCCGGTGTTTCGGTAATGACCAGGTCTGGCACGTTCTTCACAACCAAGTCTCATAAAATTCGAAATATTGCTTATCTTAAATCTATAACCAGACGTACCATGGAAATGGAAATCCCAAAAAACCAGAATGGTTCAAGATATTACGAATAAAACGAGAAATATTTAAAAGTTATAAGTATCTATAAGCCCAATAAATAGTGGTAGTTTGCAGCTGGAAAATATCCCATATTACTAAAAATAATCACGTAGGTACGTAGGTGATACAAATTATTTTCATGATAATTAGCTGCACTGTAAACACGCTATGAAACATGGACTCGTCTGGAAATAATAATATTCCTAGCTATCAAGAAGACAGCTTTGCAAATCTTTATCAGAAACAGTAATAAATCACTGTTTGATATTCCCAATGTAGCTTCAATATATTTTTTTCTTGCTTTGCTCTGGTATTACACAAGACAATACACACGTGTGCGCAACAATAATGATAAACAAATTCCAAGCACCGTTCATTGAAATCAAATTGTCTTTCATTGTTGTTAAATTTTCTTCCGTTAGTGTTAGATTTTATTTCCTTGTTGCAAAAAAAAAGTTCAGTGGTAAAATTCTTTTTCGTCGTGGTCAATTTATTTTTTCGGTGGTTAAATTCTTTCTCGTTATCCAATTCTTTTCCGTCGTCAAATTTTACATTAAGGAATCAATGTGATTTTGTTTACCGCCTTTTTTTACGGTTAATAGTAATGATAATTGTGATTTCGTTGTTTACAAATGCGTGTAGACTCAAACTGTTTTTTTTTTAACCTTGACCAGAATATAATTTCCATGGGGATCAGACTGAAGTTTCCTAAGTATTCGTTAACTAACTTTCAGGTCACTACAGGAATTCTTATCTTCCATACTGAGTGTTTATTGATGTCGTAACTCATGTGTATATGGTGAATGGGCTTTATGAGACTTGTGATATATATGCATTAAAATTTTATGGCTAGGGAAGTGCGGGATATAATGAAGATAATATTCTATATTTTAAAAATTTCAGCCTTACAGCTAACCAGAACATAATAATTTTTATCAATTTTAAATACAAAAACAAAAAATTATGGATTCAGACCAAAAAAAAAAAGAAAAATTCTTTAGTCGAAAACTCGTTTGTGGCATTCGGCAAATATTAATCTCTCAATGACTGGCTCGAATAAATATTAGTGACAGTGTCTACAGATGGCTGATGTCAGCTTTTCGTCTGTTATTAGCTGTCCACCTCTCTAACATCACATTCTTGCTTGGTACTACTGACTGCCATTGTGCGTGTCATCAACAGCAATCCATGACTGGATTAACCACGTGACAGCAAAAGAGCCTATGACTAGTTCATCCACATGACAGTAACAAAACTTAGCTTTGATTTAAGTGTAAATGGCGGATGTCTCCCTTTGGGTGATCAGTGTGTGTGTAACGAAGGGCTGGGTACAAAATACTGATTGAAATCAATAGGTATATACAATGAGAAGCGATTCTGTCTCTGTGTGTGCTCTCTCTCTCTTTTCTCTATCTATCTATCTCCGCTCTCACTATATATATATATATATATATATATATATATATATATATATATATATATATATATATATATATATATATATATATATATATATATATATATATATTATATATATATATATATATATATATATATATATATATATATATATATATATATATATATATATATATATATATATATATATATATATATATATATTATTATGTAACCACGAACGAGTGGTATTGATCAATAACAACACTGCGCTAGCCAAGGACTCGAACCCATGTTGTACTGACCCGCCTCATGGTGAGCGAGAACCACATGACGTGGGCCAGTACAGCATGGGTTCGAGTCCTTGGCTAGGGCAGTGTTGTTAGTGATCAATACCACTCGTTCGTGGTTACAATAAAATATATATGCTGCTCGTGAGGCTAGTATACCAAACGGGGAGGAGAATGAAATTAGCTTAGCTCTCACACCACCGTATGTCCTCGGATGACGATAAAACAGCTAGCCCTGCTGGTGCTGGCTGCGTCATTCTTGTAGGATTTGGTGGTCCTGTGGGTTAAAGCGTCATGTGGTTCTCACTGACCATGAGGCGGGCCAGTACAACATGGGTTCGAGTCCTTGGCTAGCACAGTGTTGTTATTGATATATATATATATATATATATATATATATATATATATATAAAATTAAAATATATAATATATAATATATAATATATATATATATAATATATAATATATAATATATAATATATATATAATATATATATATATATAATATATATATATATATATATATATATATATATATATATATATATATATATATATATATATATATATATATATATATATATATATGAAACAACCACTATGAAAAATAGAAGAATTCCAAGCGCTTCGTGACTACTCACATTATCCTTGATAATGTGAGTAGTCACGAAGCGCTTGGAATTCTTCTATTTTTCATAGTGGTTGTTTTGCATATTTTGATATCACCTGTTTACTGTGATCTTTTTGCTATATATATATATATATATATATATATATATATATATATATATATATATATATATATAGGGGTGTGTAGACCAAGTGTTTACAGTGAAACATATAGGTGAACAGTATTTGGATAAGGGTAAAGATGTTTTGTGGCATTTATGGATTTGGAAAAGGCGTATGATAGGGTAGATAGGGGGCAATGTGGCAGATGTTGCAGGTGTATGGAATAGGAGGAAGGTTACTGAAAGCAGTGAAGAGTTTTTATGAGGATAGTGAGGCTCAGGTTAGAGTGTGTAGGAGAGAAGGGACTATTTCCCAGTAAAAGTGGGCCTTAGACAAGGATGTGTGATGTCACCGTGGTTGTTCAATATATTTATAGATGGGGTTGTAAAAGAAGTGAATGCGAGGGTCTTGGCAAGAGGTGTTGGGCTAAAAGATAAAGAAGCAAATACAAAGTGGGAGTTGTCACAGTTGCTTTTTGCTGATGACACTGTGCTTTTGGGAGATTCTGAAGAGAAGCTGCAGAGGTTGGTGGATGAATTTGGTAGGGTGTGTAAAAGAAGAAAATTGAAAGTGAATATAGGAAAGAGTAAGGTGATGAGGATAACAAAAAGAATAGGTGACGAAAGATTGGATATCAGATTGGAGGAGAGAGTATGGAGGAGGTGAATGTATTCAGATATTTGGGAGTGGACATGTCGGCGGATGGGTCTATGAAGGATGAGGTAAATCATAGAATTGAAGAGGGGAAAAGGGTGAGTGGAGCACTTCGGAGTCTGTGGAGACAAAGAACCTTGTCCATGGAAGTAAAGAGGGAATGTATGAGAGTATAGTTATACCAACGCTCTTATATGGGTGTGAAGCATGGGTGATGAATGTTGCAACGAGGAGAAGGCTGGAGGCAGTGGAGATGTCATGTCTGAGGTCAATGTGTGGTGTGAATATAATGCAGAGAATTCGGAGTTTGGAAATTAGGAGGAGGTGCGGATTACCAAAACGATTGTCCAGAGAGCTGAGGAGGGGTTGTTGAGGTGGTTTGGACATGTAGAGAGAATGGAACGAGACAGAGTGACTTCGAGAATGTATAAATCTGTAGTGGAGGGAAGGCGGGGTAGGGGTCGGCCTAGGAAAGGTTGGAGGGAGGGGGTAAAGGAAGTTTTGTGTGCGAGGGGCTTGGACTTCCAGCAAGCATGTGTGAGCGTATTTGATAGGAGTGAATGGAGGCATATGGTTTTTAATACTTGACGTGCTGTTGGAGTGTGAGCAAAGTAACATTTATGAAGGATTCAGGAAACCGGCAGGCCGGACTTGAGTTCTGGAGATGGGAAGTACAGTGCCGGCACTCTAAAGGAGGGGTGTTAATGTTGCAGTTTTATAACTGTAGTGTAAAGCACCCTTCTGGCAAGACAGTGATGGAGTGAATGATGATGAAAGTTTTTCTTTTTCGGGCCACCCTGCCTTGGTGGGAATCGGCCGATGTGTTAATAAAAAAAAAATATATATATAATATATATATAATATATTATATATATATATATATATAAAATATATTATATATATATATATATATATATATATATAATATATATATATATATATATATATATATATATATATATATATATATATATATATATATATATAATATTTTATATATATTATATATATATATATATATATATATATATATATATATATATATAATATATATATATAAGATGGGGTCCACCTCTGGTGCAAATTGTGGGACCCATAGCCTCGGAGAAGTGGATAAAAAGGCTTCAAGGAAGAATATTTTGATTTCTTCCTAAAGCCATTTGAATATTCCACTTCCCCTACCACCCCATCTTTTTTTTTTTTTACCAATAGGTATATTTTATTACATAATATGGTACAAAAGATTTAAGAGATACATTGTTGATATAAAGATGGCATATACAGTATACGAGGTGTGAGAGATACAAGTCTAGTACATATTGTTACATGTTTGTCACTGGTTATAATGCGAAAATCTCATCCAGCTCCTCCGAGCTGGGGCGCGTGCCCAGAATACAGCATGCATTACCCCTCTGAACAGCAGCGCTGAGTCGCTGGAACAGAAAACTAGCTGCGCTGGGATCCCTAGTTACCCTGTTGAGTCTTTTGCCCAGCTCCTTGAGGAACTTAGATGCACTCTTTCCCCATGAGCCAAGGGTCTCTGAGCCTATGGGAACAAACATAATGATGGGCAAGTTCTCCATATTTTCTTGACTTCTGGGACTCCCTGAAGGTGGCAGCTACCCCTCCTTCCTCCCTGGTGTATTGGAGATAGGTATCAGCCAAGGTAGATGCACATGTATAGTCCCACACCACCTGCTTGCCGTCTGTCCAGGCTTGAAGGGTGATACCATCTGGACGCTTTTGGCTGCCATCAGATCTGCATAGTTGGGGTGGCTCCCTTACTGCTGGGCATCCGGATGTTGTGAGGCTCCTATTGATAATGTTATTAACCTCTTCATGTCTTGCAATCTTTCCCTCGGATTTACGACACACAAGACCATGGTACCCGAATCGGTCTGCTGCTTCACTGCCACAAATACACACACACACACACACACAATATATATATATATATATATATATATATATATATATATATATATATATATATATATATATATATATATTATATATATATATATATTATTAACACATCGGCCGATTCCCACCAAGGCAGGGTGGCCCGAAAAAGAAAAACTTTCATCATCATTCACTCCATCAGTGTCTTGCCAGAGGGGTGCTTTACACTACAGTTATAAAACTGCAACATTAACACCCCTCCTTCAGAGTGCAGACACTGTACTTCCCATCTCCAGGACTCAAGTCCAAACTGCCGGTTTCCCTGAATCCCTTCATAAATGTTACTTTGCTCACACTCCAACAGCACGTCAAGTTTTAAAAAACCATTTGTCTCCATTCACTCCTATCAAATACGCACACATGCTTGCTGGAAATCCAAGCCCCTCGCACCCAAAACCTCTTTTACCCCTCCCTCCAACCTTTCCTAGGGCGACCCCTACCCCGCCTTCCTCCACTACAGATTTATACACTCGAGGTCATTCTATTTCGTTCCATTCTCTCTACATGTCCGAACCACCTCAACAACCCCTCCTCAGCTCTCTGGATAATAGTTTTGGTAATCCCGCACCTCCTCCTAATTTCCAAACTCCGAATTCTCTGCATTATATTCACACCACACATTGACCTCAGACATGACATCTCCACTGCCTCCAGCTTTCTCCTCGTTGCAACATTCATCACCCATGCTTCACACCCATATAAGAGTGTTGGTATAACTATACTCTCATACATTCCCTTCTTTACTTCCATGGACAAAATTCTTTGTCTCCACAGACTCCGAAGTGCACCACTCACCCTTTTCCCCTCATCAATTCTATGATTCCCCTCATCCTTCATAGACCCATCTGCCGACATGTCCACTCCCAAATATCTGAATACATTCACCTCCTCCATACTCTCTCCCTCCAATCTGATATCCAATCTTTCATCACCTAATCTCTTTGTTATCCTCATCACCTTACTCTTTCCTATATTCACTTTCAATTTTCTTCTTTTACATACCTTACCAAATTCATCCACCAACCTCTGCAACTTCTCTTCAGAATCTCCCAAAAGCACAGTGTCATCAGCAAAAAGCAACTGTGACAACTCCCACTTTGTATTTGATTCTTTGTCTTTTAACCCCACACCTCTTGCCAAGACCCTCGCATTCACTTCTCTTACAACCCCATCTATAAATATATTGAACAACCACGGTGACATCACACATCCTTGTCTAAGGCCTACTTTTACCGAAAAATAATCTCCCTCTCTCCTACACACTCTAACTTGAGCCTCACTATCCTCATAAAAGCTCTTCACTGCTTTCAGTAACCTACCTCCTATTCCATACACCTGCAACATCTGCCACATTGCCCCCCTATCCACCCTATCATACGCCTTTTCCAGATCCATAAATGCCACAAAAACCTCTTTACCCTTATCCAAATACTGTTCACCTATATGTTTTACTGCAAACACTTGGTCTACACACCCCCTACCTTTCCTAAAGCCACCTTGTTCATCTGCTATTCTGCTCTCCGTCTTACTCTTAATTCTTTCAATAATAACTCTACCATACACTTTACCTGGTATACTCAACAGACTTATTCCCCTATAATTTTTGCACTCTCTTTTGTCCCCTTTGCCTTTATACAAAGGAACAATACACGCTCTCTGCCAGTCTCTAGGTACCTTACCCTCTTCCATACATGTATTAAATAATAGCACCAACCACTCCAAAACTATATCTCCGCGTGCTTTTAACATTTCTACCTTTATCCCATCAATCCCGGCTGCCTTACCCCCTTTCATTCTACCCACTGCCTCACGAACTTCCCCACACTCACAACTGGCTCTTCCACACTCCTACAAGATGTTATTCCTCCTTGCCCTATACACGAAATCACAGCTTCCTGTCTTCATCAACATTTAACAACTCCTCAAAATATTCCCTCCATCTTCCCGATACCTTTAACTCTCCATTTAATAACTCTCCTCTCCTATTTTTAACTGTCAAATCCATTTGTTCCCTAGGCTTCCTCAACTTATTAATCTCACTCCAAAACTTTTTCTTATTTTCAACAAAATTTGTTGATAACATCTCACCCACTCTCCCATTTGCTCTCTTTTTACATTGCTTGTTCACTCTCTTAACCTCTCTTTTTTTCTTCATTGCATCACTTCTACTTTGTAAAAACCTCTCATATGCTAACTTTTTCTCCCTTACTACTCTCTTTACATCATCATTCCACCAATCGCTCTTCTTCCCTCCCGCACCCACTTTCCTGTAACCACAAACTTCTGCTGAACACTCTAACACTACATTCTTTAACCTACTCCATACATCTTCGACCCCATTGCACACTCTCACTAGCCCATCTATCCTCCAATAGTTGTTTATATCTTACCCTAACTGCCTCCTCTTTTAGTTTATAAACCTTCACCTCTCTCTTACTTACTGCTTCTATTTTCCTTGTATCCCATCTACCTTTTACTCCCACTTTAGCTACAACTAAAAAGTGATCTGATATATCTGTGGCCCCTCTATAAACATGTACATCCTTAAGTCTACTCAACAGTCTTTTATCTACCAAGACATATATATATATATATATATATATATACACACACACCGTGATTGTCATTATTTTTATCAACATCACGAGGAGTACGGGTCATACAGTGCATGGAGAATCGGAGGCAATTGCGTTCGATCCAACGAAAGGCAGGATAACGAGCCCCCTTACCGGCATCAAGGCTCCTCTCTCCAGGGGCCATACCTGGAGAGAGGTGTAAATGAATTGTACTTGCCTAGCCCTTGCTAGGCAAGTACAGTTCACACCCAATCACACCCTCTCATATTCGTCCAACTTATATTACTTAAAGTTGTCCACTCAGTGATGCTACCTGGGAGTCTGTCCCACTCATATACAACCAGTACTTCCCTATATTTTTTTTAAATCTAAATTTGTCCAACTTGAATCCATTGCTGCAAGTCCTGCTTTACTTGTATATTTATTCCTATTTTCCATTTTCTCACAACAATCGTAACTTTCCCAAATATACGTCTTTTCAAAGAATGCAAATTCAGTGCCGACAGCTTATCTTAATTCAGTGTTTCTGATGTACGAGATCAAGTTAATCATCCTTCTTTGTATATTTTCCAACACATCTATGTTCATTCTGTAATATGGAGACCAGAACCGAGTAGCATAATCTAAATGAGACCTTCAACAGACATATAAAGTGAAATATATTTTCTGGTCATGTATGTAGAGAGGTATCCCAGCATACATGCACTATGAGTTTTCCCTAATTTATATCTTAATAATTTAAGTGTTCTTGAGGTGTCCAACATGTAAATTGTAGCCTATTATAATGACCCATGTGAAATAGACAGGAATTAAACCTAACAAATTAATACTGGCTGAACTTAATAGATAATTTGGCATGGATATATACTAGATAAGATCACTGCTAATTAGCTGGATTGAGTTTACATCAAAAGACTTTCACTAATTGGCTGTTCTGAGTGTTTACCCAACAAACCTTATTGAATGGCCGGTGTAGTGTTTACCAATCAGAAAAATTCAAGGACTGGTGTATTGTTTATCAAATGGAAACCTTTACTGATAGGCTAGCGTAGTATTTACCAAAGAGAAAACCTTTACTGATTGGCCCGGGTAAGCAAGAAATAAGGTTTACTGGTGACGGGTCGGTTAATTGAGTTTAAAGCCTATCGACTATACGTGGATTATTAAGGCTTCATGTCACTTGCTCACTATTAGTCAAGGATACTTATGCCTAAAATAGGGATAAAGGTAAACTTTCAGAGTACATACAGAGACAGACCCTTTTCGGTGTATATATATCCTAGGTGTTACAGCAACATCAACAACGTGTGTGTATTAGGTCAACAGCATTTGTGTTCGTGGCAGTAATGAAGGTGGCTGGTAACTTCAGGCATAGGGACACTGACTCCTCAAAAACCATTGTTCATTTTCCATCGCGTTTCGCAATATATATACATTGAAAGGTGCGATATACAGCGTATACAGTATATGCTGAGAGTTTATTTTAATCCCTAAATTAGGGATTAAAGTATTCTTGACTGATGATGAAAAGGTGACATGCAGCCTTAATGATCCTAGTCTAGTTCATAGGCTTTTATACCCTCAAGGGAGGTTCCTTGATGCTGGTAAGGGGCTCTTGATCTAGGGAATTGGATGTGCTCCAATTCCCTGAATTAATAAGCCTGACTGCTCTCCGCCTTCCCCTCCCCACCCCACAGGCGCTGTATAATTCCTACGTGTTTATCGCTCCCAATAATAATAATAATAATCATCATAATAGGCTTGAAATCAAATTAACCAACCAACGTGTTTCACGTTCTATTACGTTTCATGTCCTCAATTTCTGCATCTCACGTTATCCGTTTCTGAATGATATACATTCATAGTTATTCCCACTGAATTTGCATAATAGTTTAGTTATTTTAGGTAAAATTAGGGTATTTTAACGTTAAGTGACTTAAATTTTATGAATATATAACTCTACAAAATATAGAGTGAGAAGAGGAATGACCTGGTTATAATTATTTTCAAGGGGATGCGCTAAACCCGTAGATTTCTTACAGCGTCTGAGGAATGAGGTTTACGTGTTTGATACTACGAAAGGGTAGGTAGCTCCAATTTCTTGGATTAAGAGCCTTCCAGCAGTACAAAGGCACCCCTTCGAGGGGGAGGTAAAATACAATGAATTAAGTTAAAATAAAATAACCTATGTAAAATGACTCGAATTTATATACAATGACCTGAGGTAAATTCCCAGCGCTGTATGGCTCTTGTGGGTTAAGCGCTTAGTTAAAATAATAATAATGAGGTAAATTGCATTACTATAATTTAACATGTCAGTTTCTTCCAGGAAAGCGCTAGGTCACTCACAAAACTTGAGGCACGATTACCTTATATTATTATTTCACGGGGTGAGCGATAAATCCGTAGTGGTTCTCGAGCGCCTGGTGTCAAGGAACCTTCCCTGAAGGGCACTTTCTTTATGAACAAAAGAAAAAAAAACAATAACATGAGAATACTCACAGCAGTTAGGTGGAAGCCGCCATTGTCTGCCATATTAAATATGGTTATTTGGGGCTTTAAGGGCAAGGCCCTTTGAAGCCGTACTGAGTTCTATGATCGGACTTTGAACAAAGCCGGTTAAAATTTATTCGGCGGTATCGGAATTCCAACTAAATGACCATTGTCATTTTTGTAGCCCAGCCTCTTAACAAGACAGTGTTTCACTGTTGCTAAGACAGTTAAACCATTTTCTCTGAGTACTTTAATGAGTTTTCCCCTTCCTTCAAAAATACTACATCTCCGTACTGTAAATAAAGCACACAATGCAGGACTTTTATCAATTTGTGAATTGATAATGTTCTAGCAGACGAAACGTCTTCACATTATTTTATAATCTAAGTACTAAACGGATAAGTCATACAACAAACGTCTTCACAATAAACTGTCACAACCCGTATCCTGTGTTTTAATATGTCTTATTAATATATAATTAACAACAGTGGTATTTAAGTCAAAGAAAAATAAATTCTGCTCCTAGCACAGAGAAACATCTTTAATAGAATGCTAAACATATGGAATATATTACCGGAAGTAATTGAGTGTGAGCGTAATATACATTTAAAGATACCCTGTATAAATTCCTTTCTTTTATAATTTACATTATTGTGCCTCCTTGAAGAGTTGCATAAAAAAAAATTATCTTTGTATTTACTTGCAAATTACCCGGGAGATGTGGAAAACATGGATGACTCAGTAGAGAATAAGTCGGTAATATAATGGGCTGGAGGGATATATCAAATATCGACAAGATGGCTGAAAACCATCACATATGCGGTATAACGCGAGCCTTTATTGACAATAAAGAATCGCTCTTTACTTTTTTTAGGTACAGGTACACATGAAAAGAGTTACACAGATTATCATATATGGTAACATATTTGTAAATTACCTAGGATAACCCCCAAAAAAGTCAGACAGTGATTTATATCCACTGGGGTCCTTGATAATGGTCTAGGACAGAGCGGAAGGTCGTGTAAAGATCGACCTCTATTTTGCGAGTTATGATCATGGCAATAAGACGATCAGTGGGGTGTGAAAACTCGTATAATAACAAGACTTTAGAAGACGTTTTATTCAAGAATGAGGTTTATCAAGATTTGTTAAAGCTCATTCCTGAGCGACACGTCGTTTCAGACAGAATCTTGCTGTGTATTACGTATCTTCATATATTTGTTGTGGGTTTGATGTGGACGAGAGACGCAGCACCGTCAATGTGATATCTTGGAGTATACTTGTCTCATTCCTCAGAAGCTGCACACATAACCTCCCATTTCCCAGACGCTGTGTAGCCCATTCAACTTAAATGTTTCAATATGACTATATTAATAATTGTAAATTAATAATTGAATATGTCACTATCGCATTATGCCACTTAAATTAATATTTTAAAAAATCTAATCAAGTCACAGAACTGGTGGGATTCGAACCCATGGCAAGTGGGTCCTAAACCTCGCAGGCCAGTGCGTTATCCCCACCTCACATGGTTATCAATCACTTGGAGGGCAGCGTGTCTACCTGGAGGTTATTCCAGGGGTCAACGCCCCCGCGGCCCGGTCCATGACCACGCCTCCTGGTGGATCAGGGCCTGATTAACGAGGCTGTTACTGCTGGCCGCACGTAGTCTAAAGCAAGTCCCCCCCCCCCCTCCATTTTTTTCAATTTTATTGTCTCGCGCAAAAAGAACGGGAAAAATAAAAACGCGTTGCCTTTGTTACATCAGAAGGACTTAACAGAGATTATTTAATTAATATATTGCTTCAATTATAGTTGGCGTTCGTTCATGCGAGGGTTAGATTCTGTATTATGTAGAATTGCTTAGAACGTTGCAAATTGTGTTGGTGGTGAGTAAATTGGCGTATATATTAAAGGAATATGTAACAACAGCATTAGAAGTAGCAGTAGAAGTAGCAGCAACAGTAATAGTAACTAAGGCAGTAGAAGTAGCAATTACGTCAGTAACTAGAGCAGAATTATTAGTAATATCAGTAACTACAGCAGAATAAGTAACAGTAACAGCTATACAATTAGCAGAAACAATAGAGGTAGCACTAACAATGGCATTAGTAACGATAGCAGCAGCAATAAGAACGGCATGAGTAGCAGCAGCAGCACAGAGGTAGCGGTAACTGGACTTGGCTACAGGTACTTCTGACAGTTTGGGAGACACAGATGATGATCAAACTAAATGCAAATTATGTGATCAGGCATATGAACACTATGTGCTTAATTGTCCACTTATTGAGGAATTTAGAGATAGACAGTATAATAACCTATGTGACATGTCAAGATATCTTATTAATGAAAATAAGATACCAGTTATACTAAGCAAATTTCCTAAATTTGCTTGTAACAGATAAGTGAACTGTAGATATAAATCCAAATGTACAATTGTTAACCCTTTTGGGGCCTAGTGCCTAGGCCTTTTGTGTATCCATATGCTCTTGCGCTACCGTCCACAGGATGGATATGCTCTTGCGCTACCGTCCACAGGATGGATATGCTCTTGCGCTACCGTCCACAGGATGGATATGGGGTGCACAATAAACTAGCCACTTCGGTGGCAAAATCTAAATCCTCATCACACTCCTCTTACTGTAACACCCTCTCCACCGTCATCTTACGTTGTCTCTCCCTACTCCTAATTATGTAACACCGCTTCTCCACATTCCTCTTTATGTAACACCGCTTCTCCCCACTCCTCTTTCTGTAACACCGCTTCTCCACACTCCTCTTTCTGTAACATCGCTTCTCCACACTCCTCTTTATGTAACACCGCTTCTCCACACTCCTCTTTCTGTAACATCGCTTCTCCACACTCCTCTTTATGTAACACCGCTTCTCCACACTCCTCTTTCTGTAACATCGCTTCTCCACACTCCTCTTTATGTAACACCGCTTCTCCACACTCCTCTTTCTGTAACATCGCTTCTCCACATTCCTCTTTATGTAACACCGCTTCTCCCCACTCCTCTTTCTGTAACACCGCTTCTCCACACTCCTCTTTCTGTAACATCGCTTCTCCACACTCCTCTTTCTGTAACATCGCTTCTCCACACTCCTCTTTATGTAACACCGCTTCTCCACACTCCTCTTTCTGTAACATCGCTTCTCCACATTCCTCTTTATGTAACACCGCTTCTCCCCACTCCTCTTTCTGTAACACCGCTTCTCCACATTCCTCTTTCTGTAACACCGCTTCTCCACACTCCTCTTTCTGTAACATCGCTTCTCCACACTCCTCTTTATGTAACACCGCTTCTCCCCACTCTTCTTTCTGTAACACCGCTTCTCCCTACTCTTCTTTCTGTAACACCGCTTCTCCACACTCCTCTTTCTGTAACACCGCTTCTCCCTACTCTTCTTTCTGTAACACCGCTTCTCCCCACTCTTTCTGTAACACCGCTTCTCCCCACTCCTCTTTCGGTAACTTTCTCATTCATTAATCTTCCTGTAAGTCCACACCAAGTTGAGGCCCAGTCCCTGCATTCATTATGTGCCTCTCTAATCTTTTGACTACCTCCCACAGGATGAGTCTAGAGTGACTCCCTCCTACCGGAAGGGCATGAGGTGGCTGTTACCCAGAGGGGTGGGTATGGAGTGACTGCCGTGGGTATGGGGTGCATAATAAAGCAATAAAACAAAACCTCTCTCACGTGTGTGGTACTAAAATATTTATTGAGATGTTTAGATCGGGGAATTTTTTCAGTCCACTTGGACTGACAACGTTCCCAGGAGCGTAACGTCCCCTCGATAAATATCTCAGAACTACACGTGTGTCACATTTCACACTGTTATATGATACTATCTCTTCCGTAATGATCCCAACTTCAACAATTAGCGTCGCTCAGTGAGGGGAATTTTGATGTTAAATACTTGAATCCCTGAACGGATTTGACCATAGCTTTTACAAAGGTTTTAATAAGCCCAAATTTTAGGTGTAGTGGTGGTAACAAAATTTTGTTTGGTTCATGTGTCTCAGTCCGTCGTCAGGGACGTGACGACTTAAAGTCTTCCCCGTCAGCAACATGGCCAACATATCTCCAGCATTCAGAAGCAATCTTATGAAAGCAGCAATCATTTCCATAGCCACCATCAGAAACCTGGTTAAGCCGAAACCAGCCAGTTCTGTTGAGACCACTGCTGCAGAGTACAGGATCCCTCGTGGAGGATGCGAGAAAGTTTACATAGGGAAAACAAGCAGAACCATGGACCAACAAGCAAATGAACACAAATATACCTGTAGCCGTATTTTCAGCTTCTCCGTATTAATATTATATAAGCCAACAGTGACGATACATCTCCAATAAATATCTTAAGTGTGCATATGTTTCCTTATTTCCTCAAGCTGTGGGTACTGATGTATTTGATTAGAGATACAAGTGTTGAAGCGGCGAATGATATGCATGGGTTCAGCACCTCTTTTTTGAATAGGTTGGTTAACTAGGTTTGAATCATATCTTCTACACGAGGATCATTAAGGCTGTATGTACCGTGACTCACGAACTCCTAATAGCACAACTGCAAACAACTACAAACAAATCATGGAACGGATGGAGCTTGAACCTATGAGTTATTTCGCTGTATGTGATCTGTTGACCACCAGTTAAGGATACTTAAATAGCTTAAATAGGAATTAAACTAAACTTTCGGTTTAAATACACTGATAGATATACACCACTTTGTGTATATATTCATGTTTATTAATAATAACAATAATAGCTAGACATATTTCGGTCGCTGTGAGATCCCAGAAAGGTGTCCCTGTATTGCACAGCCCCAGCCCTCTGTACATCAATCAAAACATAAGATTAGAATAAAGTAGATCGCTGGGTAATATTTTAATACAGTAAAAAATTAGCAATGAAAATTTGAAGCGAATCAGAAAAAAAACATTCACAGTGTTATCACGTGGAAAATTATATCCCAGTTTCTTCAATAATAATGGCAACTTAGGACATACATAGCCCAAAGCTTCCACTAAAAAACCCCAGCTTTTAAATGAAACTGTTATCTCGGAGAGCCTACTACCCTAAAATACACCAACACATTAGGTTTCAAGCCTTTCCGAAGTTACACTATCAGTTATCAACGTTGAAGTGTTAATAGGTTATCTTACGTCACATCTCAGTAATGTTCTATGTCACTATAATGTCTGAGCCTCAAGAACTTTGTAAAAAAAAAAAAGTATATCCTGCATGTGCCGAAAGCTTAATTTTTATTATAATTAAAACCAAGCGTTAAACCCACTAGGGTCATACAGCGCTGGGCTAAAGCTTAAATAAATCTTACGAACTTGTTTACTTATTACTTAAACGTTGGTCATTCTTAGAGAACAGTGGATTTATTTTGGCCTGTGAAGGAAAATTGAAATGCTGTTTTTTCCATGCGATAATTTCTGAGTGCCTCATCCGATTGACTTCAACAGAGATTCCTACAGTTCTACGAAAGCCTAACAGAAAAAAGCCTCCCCCAAAACTGATTGTGGATGGACTGTACATTCCTAGACTGTAAGAAGGTGTTCGATGCTGTACTATATCAGCGAATGATTAGTAATTCAAAGGTATTACTGGATTCCAGTCCCTCTGGTTTAAGGAAGTTATGGTGTTTCACAAATGCTGGAATTACTACCCCCCTCCCCACACACACAAGATCTAGCACAGAGGAATGACACATGCACGATGATCCACGCTCTGAGCTTGCGTCAGTTTTAAACATTTAACTGTGTTCAGAGGAGGCGTTGAACACCTTGAACATCTGGGTTTCTTTGGTAGTGCGCCCACAGCACCAGCTGCGCCCACAGCACCAGCTGCGCCACAGCACCAGCTGCGCCCACAGCACCAGCTGCGCCTGACAGCATTCTTTACTAGCGGAGCAAGTATTGGCAGCTGTCCTCCAATAGCTCTCTCTCTCTCTCTCTCTCTCTCTCTCTCTCTCTCTCTCTCTCTCTCTCTCTCTCTCTCTCTCTCCACATGTACACAGACACACATACGTGGAGTTACAGAAATATTAACAACAGATGTTAGTTAAGTGAGCATCTCCACACTGCGATCTTTGGTAGGGTTACTACACTGTGTGGAGTCCTGTCTGTTACACCACACTGTGTGCTACGCCACACTGTGTGCTACACCACACTGTGTGCTACAGCACAATGTGTGCTACGCCACACTGTGTGCTACACCACACTGTGTGCTACGCCACACTGTGTGCTACGCCACACTGTGTGCTACACCACACTGTGTGCTACAGCACAATGTGTGCTACGCCACACTGTGTGCTACAGCACAATGTGTGCTACACCACACTGTGTGCTACGCCACACTGTGTGCTACACCACACTGTGTGCTACACCACACTGTGTGCTACGCCACACTGTGTGCTACGCCACACTGTGTGCTACAGCACAATGTGTGCTACGCCACACAGGGTAATACGCCATACAGTGTACTACGCAACATTATGTTGTTGCACTGGGACTCTTTGATTGCCACATGCATTCATGAATCCTCATACCAGCGTTTCATCCTCCACTTCTTTCTCCTCTTCTTCTCTTCTTCTCCTCTTCTTCTTCTCCTCCTCCTCCTTTCCCATGTTGATGGTACCACTTGTAAACTGAAAAAAAGGAGGTACATGAGATAGAACTGAAAGTATCGCTTCACACGTTAAAACACTAACATGCAATACGACATTAGTGAGTGCTAATACCATGGAGAATAAAAGATATACATTGTAGATT
This sequence comes from Cherax destructor, assembly GCA_009830355.1. Lineage (NCBI taxonomy): Eukaryota > Metazoa > Arthropoda > Malacostraca > Decapoda > Parastacidae > Cherax > Cherax destructor. The sequence goes on from WNWK01003618.1 coordinate 73,394, forward strand.
ATATACTTCAAGTATGTGTAGGTAGTCTCAAAATTATTTGTATATACATGGGAATGGGGTATACATACATATATACACGAAGGTGTATGTATGTATGTAATTTCAACGGTAACCAGAGCCGTATTTACCAGCATAACGTGATGCCTGAGCTGTATATACCAGCATAACAACCTGGTACCTGAGCCGTATTTACCAGCATAACAACCTGGTGCCTGAGCCGTATTTACCAGCATAACAACCTGATGCCTGAGCTGTATATACCAGCATAACAACCTGATGCCTGAGCCGTATATACCAGCATAACAACCTGATGCCTGAGCCGTATATACCAGCATAACAACCTGATGCCTGAGCCGTATATACCAGCATAACAACCTGATGCCTGAGCCGTATATACCAGCATAACAACCTGATGCCTGAGCCGTATATACCAGCATAACAACCTGATGCCTGAGCCGTATATACCAGCATAACAACCTGATGCCTGAGCCGTATATACCAGCATAACACTAGCTGTACTCAAAGCAGCTAAGGCTCCTCAAGGTTGTCAATGACAGGAAGTAAGTGTTTTTCTACCGGAAGTAGTACTAGTATCATTAACGGACAGTATATATATATATATATATATATATATATATATATATATATATATATATATATATATATATATATATATATATTATGACAATTTCGATTATCGTTAGTCAGATTATTAGTAATTGAGGGTCAGAGTCTGGCTTTAGTTGTAAATTACTGTTCTATGATAATTTCTTTTTCTTAAATGGGTAAAGGTTGTTGTTGGTGGTGCATCCTGCACTGCTGGTACACTGTGGTTCACTGCTAGTATACTGTGGTTCACTACTGGTACACTGTGACTCACTGCTGGTACACTGCGGTTCACTGCTGGTGGACTGTGACTCACTGCTGGTACACTGTGGTTCACTGCTAGTATACTGTGGTTCACTGCTAGTACACTGTGGTTCACTGCTAGTACAGTGGTTCACTGCTAGTACACTGTGGTTCACTGCTGGTGGACTGTGGCTCACTGCTGGTGGACTGTGGCTCACTGTGGTTCACTGCTGGTGGACTGTGGCTCACTGGGGTTCACTGCTGGTGGACTGTGACTCACTGCTGGTACACTGCGGTTCACTGCTGGTACAGTGGTTCAATGCTGGTACACTGTAGCTCACTGCTCGTACACTGGCTCACTGCTGGTACACTGCGGTTCACTGCTGGTGCACTGTGGCTCACTGCTGGTACACTGCGGTTCACTGCTGGTACACTGTGGCTCACTGCTGGTACACTGGCTCACTGCTGGTACACTGTGGTTCATTGCTGGTACACTGTGGCTCACTGCTCGTACACTGGCTCACTGCTGGTACACTGTGGTTCACTGCTGGTACACTGTGGCTCACTGTTCGTACACTGGCTCACTGCTGGTACACTGTGGCTCACTGCTGGTGCACTGTGGCTCACTGCTGGTACACTGCGGTTCACTGCTGGTGCACTGTGGCTCACTGCTGGTACACTGCGGTTCAATGCTGGTACAGTGATTCACTGTTGGTACACTGTGGCTCACTGCTGGTACACTGCAGTTCACTGCTGGTGCACTGTGGCTCACTGCTGGTACACTGCGGTTCACTGCTGGTACAGTGGCTCACTGCTGGTACACTGTGGTTCACTGCTGGTACACTGTGGTTCACTGCTGGTACACTGCGGTTCACTGCTGGTACACTGTGGTTCACTGCTGGTACACTGTGGTTCACTGTTGGTACACTAAGCTCATTGCTGGTACACTGGCTCACTGCTGGTACACTGCGGTTCACTGCTGGTACACTGTGGCTCACTGCTGGTACACTGTGGCTCACTGCTGGTACACTGTGGTTCACTGCTGGTACACTGTGGCTCACTGCTGGTACACTGGCTCACTGCTGGTACACTGTGGTTCACTGCTGGTACACTGTGGTTCACTGCTGGTACACTGGCTCACTGCTGGTACACTGTGGTTCACTGCTGGTACACTGTGGCTCACTGCTCGTACACTGGCTCACTGCTGGTACACTGTGGTTCACTGCTGGTACACTGTGGCTCACTGCTGGTACACTGTGGCTCACTGCTCGTACACTGGCACACTGCTGGTACACTGTGGTTCACTGCTGGTACACTGTGGTTCACTGCTGGTACACTGGCTCACTGCGGTTCACTGCTGGTGCACTGTGGCTCACTGCTGGTACACTGTGGCTCACTGCTGGTACACTGCGGTTCACTGCTGGTGCACTGTGGTTCACTGCTGGTGCACTGTAGCTCACTGCTGGTACACTGCGGTTCACTGCTGGTACACTGTGGTTCACTGCTGGTGCACTGTGGCTCACTGCTGGTGCACTGTGGTTCACTGCTGGTACACTGTGGCTCACTGCTGGTACACTGCGGTTCACTGCTGGTACACTGTGGTTCACTGCTGGTGCACTGTGGTTCACTGCTGGTACACTGTGGTTCACTGCTCGTACACTGGCTCACTGCTGGTACACTGTGGTTCACTGCTGGTACACTGCGGTTCACTGCTGGTGCACTGTGGTTCACTGCTGGTGCACTGTAGCTCACTGCTGGTACACTGCGGTTCACTGCTGGTACACTGTGGTTCACTGCTGGTGCACTGTGGCTCACTGCTGGTGCACTGTGGTTCACTGCTGGTACACTGTGGCTCACTGCTGGTACACTGCGGTTCACTGCTGGTACACTGTGGTTCACTGCTGGTGCACTGTGGTTCACTGCTGGTACACTGTGGTTCACTGCTCGTACACTGGCTCACTGCTGGTACATTGCGGTTCACTGCTGGTACACTGCGGTTCACTGCTGGTGCACTGTGGCTCACTGCCGGTACACTGTGGTTTACTGATAGTACACTGTGGTTCACTGTAGATACATACCTTAAACTGGATTCACTGTTAACTGAGTTAACTGATAACTATTATGTATTACATATAACATATTACAAATGTTACATATAACAGAGAAAATTCATCGTCTTCAAGGCGTGCTCCGTCGTGCTCCGTCGTGCTCCGCCGTGCTCCGCCGTGCTCCGTCGTGCTCCGCCGTGCTCCGTCGTGCTCCGTCGTGCTCCGCCGTGCTCCGTCGTGCTCCGTCGTGCTCCGCCGTGCTCCGCTGTGCTCCGCTGTGCTCCGTCGTGCTCCGCCGTGCTCCGGCGTGCTCCGGCGTGCTCCGTCGTTCTCCGTCGGGCTCCGTCGTGCTCCGTCGTGCTCCGCCGTGCTCCGTCGTGCTCCGCCGTGCTCCGCTGTGCTCCGCTGTGCTCCGTCGTGCTCCGCCGTGCTCCGGCGTGCTCCGCCGTGCTCCGCCGTGCTCCGTCGTGCTCCGCACGACGGCAGTGAACTTATAAAGCACATCCCTCCAGCGTTTGGAACTAATCTAGCAAAAAATAGTATACACTGAGCCAAAAAAAGAATAAAAAGTGTGCAATAACATAGCAGTCATACTCCCAGAGGGGAACTATAGGCCTAGCGTGCCGTGTGAAAAAAAAAATAACTTAGAACAAATTTGTGAGGGTAAAGAAAGTCGCCTTGATAATAATGTCATACATAGTGGAATAGTGTATATCACCGTGGTACCGTAGTGTATAGATAAGATACCATAATTAATACTGCAGACACAACCTCCATTTTCAAAAGCACCGTTAAAAAAACATCTTATCTCACTTACACACCCCACCGGTAGCTAACCACATGAAAACTACTTTATCTTGCACATATCCACAGCAAAATACACTTATTGATATCTGTGACTCCCTTTAATTTACACATGACTGTAAAAAATATTCTAAATACAACTATTGCTTCATAATTCTTAAGCTAGTCATAAGTTTGCCTAAGACTCTCCAATATAGAAACTGTATCATGCCAATACGACACCATTTCCATTAATAGATAAACTAATTGTTAAGTTCTTAAATATTTTGAACTACCTCAATTTTGTAAATCTAGTTAATCACTACAATTACCTAACCTTAATACCAGTATAATTATTGTGTCAATATAGAGTAAGATCTAGTGTAAGTCTGCCTGAAATGCTTTGACATACCTAGGCATACTAATGGCCTTCTTGTAATAAGTATTTTATAATATGAACTAATACCATAAGTTATGTAAAGCCCACTTTGTAATGTTATCAGAAATAAAGAATTTGAATTTGAAGTGATAGGCCTAATAGATAGATAACTCGTGTTGTAAACAGTTGCCAGTAGTCGCCAGGATCCTACCACGCAGATCAGCTCGTATTAATAATCTTCCTAAACCTGCTAGTGTACCTGACCTATAGTCTAGTGATACCACTGAGTAAAAATTCCTATTGAAATACGAAGAGGTGCACAATCTTGAGGAAATACGAAAAGTGTAGTTTTGAAGAAATACGATAAACAGTGTAGAGTTGTCAATGAACGCAAGATACACAACAATATTAGATCATTTATCATCCAGAAACCATTTCACCAGTGGTGCCATAGTTAATAACAGTAACAAAATGGTACTTAGTGTGGTGGAGTGACGAAAATTGGCATGTACATCTCATTAAGAAATATATCTTGTCTACCATGTATCATTGTACCATGTCACAATAAAGTATTATTATTATTATTATTATTATTATTATTATTACTTGTGGAAATACGTAAAACCTGTAGTTGGCAGTGGTCGCAATATACACAACGGAAAGCATATATTCTTCCAGTAATCTTTCTTCACCAGTCGCCCTACCATAGCCAACAATAGTGATAAAATAGCATTTGATGTGGAGGTGGAAAAAATCTAGAAAAGCTAAATACAGTGATCTATAAGTGCCCAAAACCTCAGGCTGTAAAAAAGGGTGCTAGAGGTCACCGGCCGTTCGTCATAGTATAAGCTGCAAGAAGTCATTGGGTTCTCCAACATGCAAGTTATACTTTTTGTATCAAACTGAATACATATTTACTCTGTTAAAGTCCAAAATCACCGACCGGATTCGTTCAAAAATAAGTGATCCACTGATCGGATTCGTCCAAGAAATAAGTGAACCAATGACCGGATTCAAAAGCTGACAGTTTCTACTTGCCCTTAACACCCAATCAAATTCGTTGAAAAATAAGGTATCCTTCATAAGCTGACAGGGTTTCTAGGCGCCCTTAGCAAACACCCAAACAATTACTGCTAGCAGCGGTAAGATTGTTTCATACACATACACGTACAAATACGAATATATACTTACAAATAGACAGATTTACACTTTAAGGAGGTTATTAGTAGAATATACAGTATAACAACCAAAAAATCACATCATGAAACTCTGTTTAGTCTGCAACCGCAGTAACAAACGGGCTTCTGCATGGATTACATGCAACTTCTGTGGGAAATGGGCCCATGCATCTTGCGCAGATATTCAGGAATCATCTACAAGAGATATTAAACCAAGGAAGTGTTTTTGGGTATGCCCAAATGAGAACCAACTGTGGGAAAAAATCACATTGGCATTAAAAGACGGAAACATCAAAATGGCCTTCATAGAAAACCTGACAGCACTCTATAACAGATGGGAAAATAAAAGGACTGGGCCAGATGGTGCTATTACCCCTGGTGCAGATGCTGTCCTGGTAGACAGTAACTGTAAGAATACAGAAATGAAAGTTGGTTACCCAGAGGGAGACAGGAGCTCTAGTGGGGAAACAGGTATAGACAAGGACATGCAAAACCCAATATTACAAACTAGCAATACCACTGGAGATAGTAAACAAGGGGATGTCCCCAAGAAATAATAGATAAAATACCAGAAAAAACTGGTGAAGGCACCATTGTTAGTACAAGTGTTGAAGATAGTAAAGAGACAGAAAAACACGCACCAGTAGGGAATGCAGTCACAAAACACCAAGGCAAACAGAAATCAGACCTATGCATTAGGTATCTGCAGGCATAGAATATCTGGAAAAACAGATGGGACTTGCAACTTTGACCACCCCAGAAAATGCCGTGCCCATATGACAACAGGAAAATGCAACCTTCCTTCCTGTAAGGTTTTCCACCCTGAAATGTGTCACTCTTCAGTACAGGAAAGACAATGATATAACTTATATTGTCAGACACACCCCCTAAAGGGGACAAGAAGACACAGAACATCCCGACCATGGCAAAACCTGGGTAGCCACAACCACTCCAAAGGTTTTTTAGCGTCAGGAAAGAAAAAAAGCTGGGAGGAAATGACAGAAATTATACACCAACTCCGATCATTTCTGGAGTGGAATCACATTCAATGGCCTCCACTCCAAAACAACAGATATTAGTGATAGGAAAAAAATCCTTCCCCCCCCCCCCATATCACCAATACGACAACATTCATCTTTGCAAATATACAGGGTCAAAAGCCAGCAACGAACAACAAAATACCTTTCATCCGTGGACTGCTTACATAGTCAAACGCAATGTTCGCGGTTTTTACAGAGACCCGCATAAAGGATCACTTGACAATGAAATATGTATCCCAGGTTATAACCTATACAGATGCGACAGAGTGAACAGGCAAAAGAGACGGGGGTTGGCCTGTACGTCACAGAGTCGCTGATATGCTCGGAACTACTAAATGCCTCAAATGATGTAGTTGAAGTTTTGGCAGTAAAGATCGAGAACCAAAACCTGGTCATTGTGGTTGTATACAAGCCTCCAGATGCAACTTCCCAACAATTCCAGGAACAGCTTTTGAAAATAGACCACTGTCTGGAATATCTTCCAACTCCTGCCCCAAACATCTTGCTCCTGGGGGATTTCAACCTAAGGCGCCTAAAATGGTACTTAGTGTGGTGGAGTGACGAAAATTAGAAAATTCTTCTTTTATTGAAATACGAGAAGTTTACAGTTATGTACTTGTGGAAATACGTAAAACCTGTAGTTGGCAGTGGTCGCAATATACACAACGGAAAGCATATATTCTTCCAGTAATCTTTCTTCACCAGTCGCCCTACCATAGCCAACAATAGTGATAAAATAGCATTTGATGTGGAGGAGGTGGAAAAAATCTAGAAAAGCTAAATACAGTGATCTATAAGTGCCCAAAACCTCAGGCTGTAAAAAAGGGTGCTAGAGGTCACCGGCCGTTCGTCATAGTAGGAGCTGCAAGAAGTCATTGGGTTCTCCAACATGCAAGTTATACTTTTTGTATCAAACTGAATACATATTTACTCTGTTAAAGTCCAAAATCACCGACCGGATTCGTTAAAAAATAAGTGATCCACTGATCGGATTCGTCCAAGAAATAAGTGAACCAATGACCGGATTCAAAAGCTGACAGAGTTTCTACGTGCCCTTAACACCCAATCAAATTCGTTGAAAAATAAGGTATCCTTCATAAGCTGACAGGGTTTCTAGGTGCCCTTAGCAAACACCCAAACAATTACTGCTAGCAGCGGTAAGATTGCTTCATACACATACACGTACAAATACGAATAGATACTTACAAATAGACAGATTTACACTTTAAGGAGGTTATTAGTAGAATATACAGTATAACAACCAAATCTTTTCATTGTAAAATACAGTTGTTACAGTGAGACTTGTAGCAGAGATAATCCCAGGAGGCAGCTCAGATGAAAACTCACACATACATGAGCTTTTAAATATCTGCACCAAATTCACCTTAAACCAGCAAATAATAGAGCCAGCAAGATTGGAAAATACACTGGACCTCATCTTCACTAACAATGATGATCTGATACGAAATATTTCCGTATCAAAAACATTATATTCCGATCACAACATAATAAGAGATTCAGACATGTATGTGGGGGCCCCAGACCAACAAAATGTGATCAGTCACGAGGGAGCCTTCACCAAATTCAACTTCAATAACAAAAACATAAGGTGGGACCAAGTCAACCAGGTCCTAAATGATATAAACTGGGAAGATAACCTAAGCAACACAGATCCAAACCTATGTCTAGAACAAATTAACTCTGTGGTACTCGAGGTATGCTGAAGGCATATTCTTTTAATAAAAAGGAAGAGAAGATGTAAACTAGAAAGAGAAAGGCGCTCTCTATACAGGCGAAGGCAAAAAATAACAGAGCGGCTAAAAGAGGCCAATCTATGTGTAATACAACGGGAGGCACTGGTTAGGTAAATAGCAAACATCGAACTAAAGCTGAAGGAATCTTACAAGAGTCAAGAAACGCGGGAAGAACTAAAAGCCATAAATGAAATTGAAAGAAACCCAAAATATTTATTTTCTTATGCCAAATCAAAGTCGAGAACAACATCCAGTATTGGGCTCCTACTTAGACGAGATGGGTCCTACACAGATGACAGCAAGGAAATGAGTGAGCTATTCAAGTCCTAATATGACTCGGTTTTTAGCGAGCCGCTAACCAGACTGAGAGTCGAAGACCTAAACGATTTTTTTATGATCGATACTTAGAATTTGGTAGACTCGAACCTATCTGATATTATCCTGATATTACCCAGGCCCAGGCTCGTGGAACTCTGTGTTCATCAAGAACTGCAAGAAGCCCCTATCACGTGCTTTTAACATCCTATGGAGAGGGAGCATGGACACTGGGGTCGTCCTACAGCTAGTAAAAACAACAGACATAGCCCCACTCCACAAAGGAGCAGTAAAGCAATAACAAAGAATTACAGACCGATTGCGCTAACATCCCATATCTTAAAAATCTATGAAAGGGTTATAAGAAGCAAGATCACCACCCATCTAGATACCCATCAGTTACATAATCCAGGGCAACATGGGTTTAGAGCAGGTCGCTTCTGCCTGTCCCAACTACTGGACCACTATGACAAGGTCCTGGATGCTCTAGAAGACAAACAAAACGCAGATGTAGTATACACAGACTTCGCAAAAGCCTTTGACAAATGTGATTATGGTGTAATAGCGCACAAAATTCGTGATAAAGGAATAACAGGAAAAGTTGGTAGATGGATCTGTAATTTCTTAACAAATAGAACACAAAGAGTAGTAGTCAACAGAGTAAAGTCTGAGGCGGCTATGATGAAAAGCTGTTCCACAAGGCACAGTACTCGCTCCCATCCTGTTCCTCATCCTCATATCTGACATAGACAGGGATGTAAACCACAGCACCGTGTCTTCCTTTGTATATGACACATGAATTTGCATGACAGTGTCCTCCACTGAAGACACTGCAAGACTCCAGCTGGACATCAACCAAATCTTCAAATGGGCCGCAGAAAGCAATTTGAAGTTCAATGACGAGAAATTTCAATTACTCCGATATGGAAAACGTGAGGAAATTAAAACTATATCGGAGTATAAAACAAATTCCAACTACACAATAGAGCAAAAAACTAATGTAAAAGACCTGTGAGTGATAATGTCAGAGGATCTGCTAGAAAAATGACAAGATGGATAATGATAACCTTCAAAACTAGGGATGCCAAGCCCATGATAACACTCTTCAGGTCGCTTGTTCTATCTAGGTTGCAATATTGCTGCACACTAACTGCACCTTTCAAGGCAAGTGAAATATCTGACCTAGAAAATGTACAGATAAAACACATCAATTACTGGGAACGCTTAAAGTTCCTCAACCTGTACTCCCTAGAACGCAGGCGGGAGAGATAGATGATTATATACACTTGGAAAATCCTAGAGGGATTAGTACCAAATTTGCACACAAAAATCACTCCCTATGAAAGCAAAAGACTCGGCAGACGATGCAGCATCCCCCAATGAAAAGCAGGGGTGCCACTAGCACGATAAGAGACAACACAATAAGTGTGAGGGGCTTAAGACTGTTCAACTGCCTCCCAGCATACATAAGGGGGATTACCAATAGACTCCTGGCTGTCTTCAAGAAGGCAATGGACAGGCACCTAAAGTCAGTACCTGACCAGCCGGGCTGTGGTTCGTACGTCGGGTTGTGTGCGGCCAACAGTAACAGTCAGGTTGATTAGGCTCTGATACATCATGAGGCCTGGTCACAGATCAGGCCGCAGGGGCGTTAACCCCCGAAACCCTCTCCAGGTATATACCAGGACAACACTAATCTTTTCATTGTAAAATACAGTTGTTACAGTGAGACTTGCTATGGAATCAAGTCGTCACTGCATCAGGGACCCACCCCTTGATGGGCCCTTACGGGTTAGCTCTTTAATAATAATAATAATAATAATAATAATAATAATAATAATAATAATAATAATAATAATAATTAATAATAATACTAAATAATAACAATAAATAATAATAACAATAAATAATAATAATACTTAAATAATAATGATAATTAAATAATAGTATAATAATAAAGTAATAATGATAATTAAATACTAAAAATAAAATAATAAATAATAATCACATGGTGGAGCTGAAGGACATTATTTTCCAGCCTAATGTTATAAGAACAAATATTTGCCAGAAGACGAGGCGTGTTTATGCTGGAAAAATGTTTATTCTTTCGGTTGGAAAATACTTCATTGATACACTTAAACATTTGCTTTATATTTGCTTACAAAATTGTTCTGCGAGGAGTCTCCTTTGATGTATTCCTCTTCCTGGCTTGTATTTTCCTCGTTTATTTTGACCAACAGTATATGGCTTGTGTCGACATACTTATTGACCATCAACATGTCGTTTATTGTCAACGTATGTAATTGGATTCCTGTCTTATATTTGTATTTCTGACTGGACAGTCTGAGGCTGTCAGTGTTATCTAGATATAAAGTTACATTTATAGAGATTTAAATTTCATAAAAATAGGGAATATTTGAAATGATTCAATTGGGAAATTAAACGTGAGCGCGATGGAGACTTCAAAGTTAAAATTGACAAGATAACGTTCACCAGATTATTAAATATTTGATGTAGGAGTTGGGGAAGGAGGGGGGGTGCCTTGGTGGGTTGTGGATGGGGAAGCCTAGGTGTGAGGGGAGACCTGGATGGAGAGGTGAGGGAGGATTCTATACACAAATAACCCGCACATAGGAGAAAGAAACTTATGGCGACGTTTCGGTCTGACTTGTACCAAGGGAGGATGCAGGGTTGGTGGGTAGGGGAGAGGCTGGTAGAAAATTGTTCCTTAAGAACAAGAACGAGAACCAGAAAGAGGATGGGAGGGAGAGGAAAAAGATGAGGGGACGGGATTACAAGAAAGAAATGGAAAGGGGTTAAGAAAAAGTTGAAAGGGGGATAAAAGAGAGAGATGTTGGGGAAAGTACTGAAAGTGATTAGAAGCAAAAACTACAAGCATGATTTCCCTCAAGATTCTGATTCTTAAGAACATAAGAACATAAGAAAGAAGGAACACTGCAGCAGGCCTACTGGCCCATGCGAGGCAGGTCCAAATCTCCAACGGCTTAGGCTTAAGCCAATGCCCCGACCCAGCCAGGTCAGGTTACATTCACTTAAGGAAGGAGCACTGCATCTGACCTAGTAGCACAACCTAGTCAGGACTAATTCACACCCAACCGCACCCACTCATACAATTGTCCACCTGACCACCTGGTCAGGTCACTTCCACTTAAGGAATTAGTACAGGTCAGGTTACATTCACTTAAGGAAGGAGCACTGCATCTGACCTAGTACAAGCTCACACCCATCCACACCCACTCATGTATTTATCTAACCTATTTTTAAAACTACACAACGTCTTAGCATCTATGACGGTACTCGGGAGTTTGTTCCACTCATCCACAACCCTATTACCAAACCAGTGCTTTCCTATATCCTTCCTGAATCTGAACTTTTCCAACTTGAAACCATTGCTGCGAGTCCTGTCTTGGTTGGATATTTTCAGCACGCTATTTACATCCCCTTTGTTTATTCCTGTTTTCCATTTGTACACCTCAATCATATCCCCCCTAATTCTACGCCTTTCTAGAGAGTGCAGATTCAGGGCCCTCAGTCTATCCTCATAGGGAAGATTTCTGATACATGGGATCAACTTTGTCATCCTCCTCTGTACGTTTTGAGCTCTGTTAGGCTAGATGGTTGTTCTGGGAGCATATGTAATTAGTTTGGTTTTTGCTAGGATAGTTTTTCGATTTTAGCTCAACTAGGTTAGGTGGTTGGTATGGTCAAAATTTGCTGCATTAGGAAGGTTTTGATTAGGTTGAGCTGGGAAAAAGATAGACTGATTTATTTTGGGTTAAAAAATGCAAGTAGTTTTCGCAGAGCACTTTTAATAGAAACCGTAGAAGGTAACAGGGAACGATACTGAAAATTATTTCCTCTGTATTCCACTGCTGCCACCAATTATACCTAACATTTATCTAGGTACGTTTTGCAAGTGTAGCGATTAAATCGAACTTTTTGCCTACGAAAGTTAATTGTATAATTACCAGCTTAGACATGAGGGGTGGTTCAAGATTTGTCAATGGTTCAAGAAACGTAGTAACAGAACCCTTATTAATGGTTCATGAGAAGCATTAAGACTCATGCCAACAGCTATATGGTGTGGTGCAGTTAGTGGTCGCAAAGTGTTACATTTTGTGGTGGTGATTGGTATACCTGGAGAGGGTTTCGGGGGTCAACGCCCCCGCGGCTCGGTCTGAGACCAGGCCTCGTGGTGGTTCAGGGCCTGATCAATCAGGCTGTTACTGCTGGCCGCACGCAAACTGACGTACGAACCACAGCCCGGCTGGTCAGGTACTGACTTTAGCTGCCTGTCCAATGCCTTTTTGAAGACAGCCAGGGGTCAATTGGTAATCCCCCTTATGAATGCTGGGAGGCAGTTGAACAGTCTTGGCCCCCTGACACTTATTGTGTTGTCTATCAGTGTACTCGTTTCGCCCCTGCTTTTCATTGGGGGAATGTTGCATCTCCTGCCGAATTTTTTGCTTTCATAGGGAGTGATTTTCGTGTGCAAGTTTGGTACTAATCCCTCTAGGATTTTTCATGTGTATATTATAATGTATCTCTCTCGCCTGCATTCCAGGGAATACAAATCAAGGAACTTCAACCGTTCCCAGTAATTTAGGTGCCTTATCGTACTTGTGTGCCGTGAAAGTTCTTTGTACACTCACCAGGTCAGCAATTTCGCCTGCCTTGAAGGGGGCAGTTAGTGTACAGCAGTATTCTAGCCTAGAGAGAACAAGCGATTTGAAGAGAATCATGAGCTTGGCGTCCCTAGTTTTGAAGGTTCTTATTATCCATCATATCATTTTCCTAGCAGATGCGGTAGATACATTGTTGTGGTCTTTGAAGGCGAGATCCTCTGACATTATCACTCCCAGGTCCTTCGCATTACTTTTTCACTCTATTGTATGGTTAGAATTTGTTGTATACCCTGATACAGTTTTAATTTTCTCAAATTTTCCATACCTGAGTAGTTGAAATTTCTCTTCATTGAACTTCGTATTGTTTTGAGTGGCCCATTTGAAGATTTGATTGATGTCCACTTGGAGTCTTGCGGTGTCTTCGAGGGAGGTCACTGTCATGGCAATTCGGGTGTCATCCGCAAAGGAAGACACGAGGATGAGGATGAGGAATAGGATCGGAGCGAGTACTGTGCCTTGTGGAACAGAGCTTTTCACCGTAGCTGCCTCGGACTTTACTCTGTTTACTATTACTCTTTGTGTTCTATTTGTCAGGAACTTATAGATCCATTTACCAACTTTTCCTGTTATTTCAGGTTATTACAGGATTTGCTGATGGTTACAAAATATTGCATGGTGTGTTGGTGGTTACGGTGTCACATTGAGTGGATCAGTGTCACACTGTGTGGAGGTGGCCACAAGTGATGCTGATGAAGGTTAATATCCACTAATGAGGACCACTTTGGTCCTCGCCCGCCGTACGTAGGACCAGGTCTTGCTTCCTGGGCTCCCGTCACCCCGTGTGCCATGTGTACACTGTCATCCTCACCTACGTATAATTTTCCTACTTTGAACGCTGATTTTTCTTCGAGTTTCCTTTAGATATATATTTGCTTCTAACGGTATTTTAGGTTCTCTCACACCGCCTTATTTTGGGGAGTTATCCTACAGGATAATCTTTCTCAAGTTGATGGAATAGGTTCAGAACAGGGGTCGATTCATAACTCCTGGCCCCACCTCTTCACTGGTCGATACTAATTCACTCTCTCCCTGCTCCATGAGCTTTATCATACCTCTTCTTAAAGCTATGTATGGAACTTACTTCCACTACTTCACTCTCCAGATTATTCCACTTCCTGACAACTCTAAGGCTAAAGAAATACTTCCTAACATCCCTATGACTCATCTGGGTTTTCAGCTTCCAATTGTGGTCCCTTGTTCCTGTATCCCATCTATGAAACATTCGAGCCCTGTCCACCTTGTCAATTCCTCTCAGTATTTTATACGTTGTTATCATGTCCCCCCCTGTCCCTCCTATTCTCTAGTGTCATCAGGTTGAGTTCTGTTAACCTTTCCTCATAAGACATACCTCTCAGTTCCGGGACTAAACGTGTTGCCAATTTTTGCACTTTCTTCAATTTCGTGACGTGTTTGACTAGGTGAGGGTTCCATACTGGTGCTGCATACTCCAGTATAGGCCTGACGTACACGGTGTACAATGTCGTGAATGACTCCTTACTCAAATGTCTAAACGCTAATCTCAGGTTTGCCAATCGCCCATATGCTGCAGCAGTTATTTGATTGATGTGTGCCTCAGGAGACATGTTCGTTATAATGCTTACCCCAAGATCCTTTTCTTTAAGTGACGTTTGCAGCCTTTGATTCCCTAACTTGTATGCCGTCTGCGGTCTTCTGTGTCCTTCCCCAATCTTCATGACCTTACACTTACTGGGGTTAAACTCCAGCAGCCATTTGTTGGACCAGACTTGTAGTCTGTCCAGATCCCCTTGTAATTTTAACTGATCCTCGTCCGCTTGTATTCTCCTCATCAGTTTCACATCAGCGAACAGTGACACTTCTGAATCTATTCCTTCCATCATGTCATTCACGTATATAAAAAACAGCACCGGACCTAGGACTGAGCCTTGTGGAACCCCACTCGACACTTGCGCAAACTCTGACACTTCATCACGTACCAACACTCGTTGTTTCCTTCCTGTCAGGTATTCCCTGATCCATTGCAGTACTTTACCTATTATTCCTGCCTGCTCCTCTAATTTTTGCACCAGACTCTTGTGTGGTACTGTGCCAAAAGCCTTCTTGCAGTCCAAAACGATGCAATCTACCCATACCTCTCTCTCCTGTCTTACTTCTGTTACCTTATCGCTGATTGTCATGTATGAGCCCAATCTTTTCAATGTGTTCCACCACTCTTCTCCTGATGATCTTTTCCATGATTTTACATACCATACAAGTCAGTGATACTGGTTTGTAGCTTAACGCTGCCTCTCTGTCTCCTTTCTTAAAAATTGGAACTACATTTGTTGTCTTCCACGCCTCAGGCAACTGCCCAGTTTCGATAGATATACTGAAGATTGCTGCTAGCGGAACGCACAGTCCCTCTGCTCCCTTTCTCAGTATCCATGGAGACACGTTATCTGGGCCCACCGCCTTTGAAGTATCTAGTTCACCTAGCAGTTTCTTCACCTTTACCTTGGTTATGTGAATTGTGTGTGTGTACTCACCTAGTTGTGGTTGCAGGGGTCGATTCATATCTCCTGCCCCGCCTCTTCACTGGCCGCTACTGGGTCACTCTACCTGCGCCATGAGCTTTATCACACCTCTTCTTAAAGCTATGTATGGAACCTGCCTCCACTACATCGCTTCCCAAACTATTCCACTTCCCGACCACTCTGTGACTGAAGAAATACTTCCTAACATCTCTGTGATTCATCTGAGTTTTCAACTTCCAACTGTGTTCCCTAGTTTCTGTGTCCCATCTCTGGAACATTCTGTTTTTGTCCACCTTGTCAATTCCTCTCAGTATCTTATATGTCGTTATCATATCCCCTCTATCTCCCCTGTCTTCCAGTGTCGTCAGGTCGATTTCCCGTAACCTCTCCTCGTAGGACATACCCCTTAGCTCCGGGACTAGTCTTGTTGCAAACCTTTGCACTTTCTCTAGTTTCCTTACATGCTTGGCTAGGTGAGGGTTCCAAACTGGCGCTGCATACTCCAGTATGGGCCTAACGTACACAGTGTACAGGGTCCTGAATGACTTCTTATTAAGATGTCGGAATGCTGTTCTTAGGTTTGCTAGGCGTCCGTATGCTGCAGCAGTTATTTGGTTGATGTACGCCTCAGGAGATGTGCCCGGTGTTATACTCACCCCAAGATCCTTTTCCTTGAGTGAGGTTTGTAAGCTCTGGCCCCCTAGACTGTACTCCGTCTGTGGTCTTCTTTGCCCTTCCCCAATCTTCATGACTTTGCACTTGGAGGGGTTGAATTCCAGGAGCCAGTTGCTGGATCAGGCCTGCAGCCTGTCCAGATTCCTCTGTAGTTCTGCCTGGTGTTCGTCCGATTGAATTCTTCTCATCATCTGCAAACAGGGACACTTCGGAGTCTATTCCTTCCGTCATGTAGTTCACAAATACCAGAAACAGCACCGGTCCCAGGACTGATCCCTGTGGCACCCTTGACCCCGTTGTGTGTGTGGGGGGGGGTGCGCAACACGTGATGTTATTGCTCGTGTATATCTGATTTCCAACAATAATATGTTCAGAAGTTTCTTGCTAGGCACCAGTAATTTACCTGCACAAAAGTCGCTTTATTCTTTCAGTCACAGCTATTCAGTAGAACTATTTATACAGGTTCCTTCAGGAACTGTCTCTCTTTTATTAAATGATAGGATATATTTTTCCCACGCCGGCCGTCTCCCACAAACGTAGGATGAGCCCCAAAAACGACACACATTCATCATTATTTATTAAAAAAATGCCTTGCCAGAAGTACACAGACATCATAGTTTAAATGATCCACTTAATTGCAACATCACCCCTTCAGAGTGCAGGCAATGTACTTCTCACGTTCAGGATTTAAAACTGTCTAACCGGTTTCCATGAATCCATTCACAAATGATACCTCGCTCACACTCCGATAGCACGTCAGGTCACAAAACCCACTTATCTTCCTTCCTGTCTAACACGCTCACACAAGCCTGCTAGATGCTCAAGCTCCTGACACTCAAAACCTACTTTACCCCTTCCTTCCAATCCTTCCCGGGATGACCCCTACTCATCCTTCCTTCCACTTCAACTTTATTGAGTCTCTTGGTCACATTGTGCTCCACCCTCTCTAAATGACTGACGTTTTAAAGTACCTCAACAACCCCCCACCAGCTCTCTAAATTATAGTTTTAGTAACCCTACAGTCTTCTAATTTCTATTCTCTGATTAATGTTGACACCATATATTACTGTTAAACACATCTCCACTGTCTCTAGCCTCATCTTCACTGTAACGTTGAAAGACCATGCCTCACACCCATACAACAGTAATCACACCATTCAGATACATTCCCATTTTTGCCTCCATAGATAAATTTCTTTCTTTCAACAGATACCTGGAGTTTACCTGGAGAGGGTTTCGGAGGTCAACGACCCCGCGGCTCGGTCTGAGACCAGGCCTCATGGTGGATTAGGGTCTGATCAACTAGGCTGTTACTACCGGCCGCACGCAAACTGACGTATGAACCACAGCCCGGTTGGTCAGGTACTGACTTTAGGTGCCTGTCCAGTGCCTTCTTGAAGACAGCAAGGGGTCTATTGGTAATCCCCCTAATGTATGCTGGGAGGCAGTTGAACAGTCTTGGGCCCCGGACACTTATGGTGTTGTCTCTCAGTGTACTCGTGGCTCCCCTGCTTTTCATCGGGGGAATGTTGCATCTCCTGCCGAGTCTTTTGCTTTCATAGGGAGTGATTTTCGTGTGCAGCTTTGGTACCAATCTCTCCTGGACCTTCCAAGTGTATATTATCATGTATCTCTCTCGCCTGCGTTCCAGGGAATACAGATCAAGGACACCGTTCCCAGTAATTTAGGGGCTTTATCGTACTTATGTTTGCTGTGAAAGTTATTTGTACAATCTCCAGGTCTGCAATGTGGCCAGTTTTGAAGGGGCCGTTAGTGTACAGAAGTATTCCAGCCTAGAGAGAACAAGTGATTTGAAGTGTCATCATGGGCTTGGCGTCCCTAGTTTTGAAGGTTCTCATTATCCATCCTATCATTTTCCTAGCCGATGAGTTAGATACATTGTTGTGGTCTTTGAAGGCGAGATCCTCTGACATTATCACTCCCAAGTCCTTCACATTTCTTTTTCGCTCTATTGTATGGTTAGAATTTGTCGTATACCTTGATACATTTTTTATTTCCTCAAGTTTTCCATATCTGAGTAGTTGAAATTTCTCCTCGTTGAACTTCATATTGTTTTGAGTGGCCCATTTGAAGATGTGGTTGATGTCCACTTGGAGTTTTGCAGTGTCTTCAACGGAGGTCACTGCCATGGCAATCCGGGTGTCATCCGCAAAGGAAGACACGGAGCTATGGCTTACATCTCTGTCTATGTCGTCTAGTCTATGGTTTATCTCGTTTATCGTAAAACTTAGATCTAAGTTGTATTTATGATACTTCAAGAGAATGATATAAAAATGCAACGAAATTATCAGTGATTTTTGCCTAAGTAGAACTGGTAATTTATCAGTAATTTTAAGCATGCTAAAGTAAATGAATACTTACTACCATCTTCTTTGTTACTTAGGTTCGTCATAGAAATACCAAAATATATTAAAGAAAAGTCTCGCCACTTAAGTGAAAATCAACTAGGTCGTTGTTGTCTGTACGCAAGTGTAGTGAAGGTTACGCGCTGCAGAACAAGCTTCTGTTGGAAATTTAAGACAACGTTTCGCGCTATGTAGAGCTTTGCACTGAGCGAAAAGTTGAAGTATAAGAGCTTGTTCTGCAACGTGTTTTTCTATGCACTATTGTAGGTTGTACGTCGTTGGGAACGCAATAAGCGTAGTGTTTACAAACATGGCTGTCCCTTCACCGCCATGAACTGGCGGACTGGCTGACATCAAGCGTCAGCAGCACAAGATTAAAAATGAAAAGTATAAACGATACAAAGTATTAAAGGTACAATGTGTAAAAGGTACAAAGTATACGCAAGGCTGCAGCTAAGTCGCCTCCCCGTTCTTTCTTCTCTCACTGGTGGCGTCACGCCAGGCCCTAGAGATAAGTTTGGCAAGCGGAACAGATCTTAGTGAGAATCGTGTGTGATAAAGTTCTCAGGCTCCCTTATCCCGAGCCTCATTAACATGCTTGGCAATCGGTTCAGCGTCCTGTTGGAGAGGGAAGAAAGAACGTCAGCCGGAGCGTCAGATGACTGACATCCTCAATACCCATCCTGTGGGTGGTAATCACCCGATACCCATCCTGCGGATGGTTGTCAAAGGCATACTGAGGCACATAATGCGTCAGTGGACTGGGCCCCATCTTCATATAGCTAATGAGTGATGTTTGAAGTCAGGTGACGAGGGCAGGTAGTAGAGGCGAGTCAAGCATGACGCTACATGAAACCAGGGTGTTACTAGGGTGTGGCTGGGGTATGACAGATGTGGATAAGACAGTAGTACCCATGGTAGCATCAACATCGCTGAAGCCATGAGACATCTCCCACTGCTATCACCAGAAGGTTCCTTTTTCTTGTTGAGTGAACGGTTAGAGCGCCCTTGCTATCGTTACTTTGTTTTTGTTTTTTTTACTGAAACTTTAGCTATTTAGGCCTGTTGAAATAACCATGACCTGGTAAGTGGTGTATGATACCTGGCTGAGGTGAGGAGAGCTGGAAGTCAGCACTCACTGGCCCAGACGCAGAGTAACACTACTCAGGTGACTATGACAACCTCCTTGCCTTGCCTGCCACCTATCACACCTACACTCCAGCCCCACTCATCACCTATCACTCGATCATTTCCTCTCCACAAATTGCCTGTCAGTCTCCCACTCTCCCCCCACTCACTAACTGATGAGAATCCCACTCAGGTAATATCTTTCTCTCAATATATTCACACGGTAAATCTTTAGTTCAAAATAGCATTTATGAATTGGTAGCCTTACGCTCGGAACAAACAAATTGTTCAGCTATCTTATATACACATTTAGAATCTGCGAGGGACGTAAACATCGCCAACACAAATCTCTGATATATATAGTTGATGTTATGAACATTAGGGTTTAATATAGAATTTATTAGTTGTAAGACATTCACGTGAGGGGACCCTCCATGAGGGGGAAGGGGGGGCACCTTGGTTGCTGGTAAATTAGACACATATGCAACACTTGGGTATCTTTATTGAGGAAACGTTTCGCCACACAGTGGCTTCATCAGTCCATACAAAGGAGAATCGTGAAGAACAGGAGGAGTGTGAGGTTGTCAGGCCCTCAATCTTGAGACGATGTTGTCAGTCCATCAATCTTGAATAGAATAACAGCATATGAGCAGAGGGAGTTTATATACTGTAGACAGGAGAGGTGCAGCAGTTGTAGGAGGTGTCACATTTGTTCAATGTGGAAGTAGGTCGTGCCCAAGGAATAGGCATATGTGTCTAATTTACCAACTCGTCGGTTCTCTGAACCATTCATTCACATCCTGTCTGACACTGCAACATCTTGGTATCTTAATACAGGATTTCTTCCTTGCCTATTCCTTGGGCACGACCTACTTCCACATTGAACAAATGTGACACCTCCTACAACTGCTGCACCTCTCCTGTCTACAGTATATAAGCTTCCTCTGCTCATATGCTGTTATTCTATTCAAGATTGATGGACTGACAACATCGACTCAAGATTGAGGCCTGACAACCTCACACTCCTCCTGTTCTTCACGATTCTCCTTGTATGGACTGATGAAGCCACTGTGTGGCGAAACGTTTCCTCAATAAAGATACCCAAGTGTTGCATATGTGTCTAATTTACCAACTCGTCGGTTCTCTGAACCATTCATTCACACCTTGGTTGCTGGTGAAGGGTTCTTGATTCAAGGAACTAAACCTACTCTCTCCTTAATTGCATTAAATCTGATTACCTCCCATTTCCCAGGCATTGTGTTACCCCTATGGGTTTAGGGCTTCTCAATGATAGTAGTAGTAGTAGTAAGTATTACTACTACTACTATTATTAATAATAATGTAATGTGAGGGGGGAAGATGGCGACTGTGTCGAACCTTCAGTCACAGCTGATACATGAATACGTGCATTGTTCTGTACACCGGTGGAAGTGATACATTTATACATTTTATACATATACCAGTATTCACTGATTACGTAAGTAAATACCAGTATTTATTGGCTACATAATAAATGTATACATACAACTGGTTACATAATACTCTTATACATGCACCAGTATTCACTGGCTACATAATATATTTATACATGTACACTAATATGTACTGGTTACTCTCATTTTCACGTAATACGTTACAGATTTCTCGAGATTATTCATATACATATGAATAATGGTGATATACAAATGAATAATAGCTTATAATGGCTTGCGACTCCTGTCATGATCACACCACTATAATTTTAGTGCTAAGGTTATCATGTAGCAATATTTTTAAGGGGATGGTGTTGGTGTCAAATGTGGGGATGTAAAGTGTGTCAAACTGGCAATGTGTTGCAAACAGCCTTGGAGTGGCACTGGTGCCTGTGTGGCTGGGCAGGAGTGTGTTAGTTACTAGGAGTCAAAGACACTTGTCGACAGATACTGACCTGTGTGTGTGTGTATGTGTACTCACCTAATTGTGGTTGCAGGGGTCGATTCATAGCTCGGTGTGAGTGTCACCACCCTGCATATATGGAGTGGGTGTGGCAGGTTAAATCACTGGGGAAACGAGAGCGAGAGACAATCTGTCTCAGGAGATCATCTCACGTTTTCTCAGGACTGCTCATAGGTGTGTAGGAGGGAGGAAGCTGTCTCCATGACACTCACACCGTGTCCCTAACCCCAGTAAACCAGGGAGTTGGGGAGGATGAGAGAGGGAGTTAGGAGAGAAGGAAGGGAAGGGGAGAGACTGGAAGACCAAAAAAAGGAAGGGGAAGGTTATGGAAGACATAAAAAATCATCCAGTCTCTATCCATGCTTTCTGACCGAATTCATGTCTAAACAAATTACCAGATCATAAACATGTAAATAAGTTCATTATCACTGTAACTTGTTCAGCTATCAAAACTTTGGCACCCAGTCCCTAGACCCATTATGTGTGTCTGTAAACTTTCCACTGCCGTCCACACCATGGGCGGTAGTCTCCTCGAGTACCAGGACCACTTTTTATCCTCATAAAAATTCACTAACCCCCAGATATTAGTAGATTAATTTTAGGCAAAGTTATTTGAAAAAATGACAAAAAGTTATGAATTTAGGAACGCTTCTCAGACCACTTGGTGTAACTCAGGGGTCCACCAGGGTCCAGGGTCTCCTTGAATCATTGCGATGGAGATTGAAGGTAGGAAGCGAGAGAGAAAGAGAGCGAGAGATTGAAGGAAAGACGGGAATAAGTTAAAGACAAAATGAAATTGCTGGCCGTGGCACAGATAGCTCCAACTTCATCCTGTTCACTATTTGTATATCTCGTAACAAGAAGGCTTTCAAACGCGCTGAAGTAACAGATCTTATCTTTCAAATAAAGTTAGGAATCCTAAACCTAACCTTGCAAAACCCTGTTAAAAAAGAGAGAGGGAGGCCAGGCTGGGTACGTGCGAGTGGGAGTGACTAGTCTTCAGGGAGAGAGGGAGGCCAGGCTGGGTACGTGCGAGTGGGAGTGACTAGTCTTCAGGGAGAGAGGGAACTGAACATCAAAGTAGCTGACCTGACCTGCTTGTCAACACCGTCTGTGTCACAGCCAGTCCACATTCTTCCTACGACATGTTTTTCCCACTTTTTAAAAAACTAGACCTTGCAGACTTTATCTATTTAAACATTAATCATTTTAGCAAAAACAGATAATAAAAATCACTCAAGTAAATCATAAATTTGTTCATTTAATAATAAGTAGAGCTGACTTTAAATTCACTTATTAAGATTAATCTAAATTACGTAAGTATACTATTATTATTATTTATAAAATGGCAACTTTAAATTAGGTTGGTAGCTTAATTTTCAAGCAAAATAAAAAAAATACTATACCACATTAATTCATAAAATATGTATGTGGCCAGTTTGTCAGATACCGTGGATAAAAGCCTCGTCATTTGTAAAAAAAAAATTTTCGGAGTTGGGTCTCGTCCTGACTCATGTTGATGAGTCAAGATTTTACGAGTTGCTTTTAGTTACATTAATATGTTTGTGTGTATAAGTAGAGTATCATGCCACGTTGACCTTACATAGTGACCCCAGAGCTATATTATCTTGCGTTACTGAGAGGAATTATGTTTTCTAACTTGCTGTACATATCAAACAGGATATATGCACTGTGACCCTTCAGGGGGAGGTTCCTTGATGCTGGTGAGGGGCTCTTGATCTAGGGAATTGGATCTGTGATACAGTTCCCTGAATTGAGCCTAAATGCCTTCCATCCCCCCAAGTGCTGTATAATCCCTACGGGTTTAGTGCTCCCCATAATATACACTGTGAGGTGTATGCTTCTCAGTGTATATGAATGCGAATTTAATCCCTATATTAGGTGTTAAAGAATTCTTTAACAGTAGAGAACAGGTGATATGCAGCCTTAATGACCCTCGTGTACAAGATATACTGTAAACCCCATTAACTAACCTGAATATAATCCCAGGATTCATATATATTCACTGTTTATTTGATGAAGCGGATACAGTGCTACTACTACTGACCTGTCTTCTGACTTTCTCCAAATTGTCTCGATCATTTGTGACTTGATAATGGTTTACGATGGACCGAAACGTCATCCAGTCTCCTTTCCTGACGAACAAAACCCCACCATCATTCAGAACACAGGTGAGGGTTCTCTTGATTGTCACCTGTGGGTGGGAGGGGCAACCCCCCCTTGAGAGTATTATCTCCCTTCATGAGGGGGGTAACCTTGATGCTGGTGAAGGGCTCTTGATCCAAGGAACTGGGGATATCATCTTCGTCAGGCGCTGTTATGACTTACAAATTTAGGTCTTTCTTGTAATAATAATAATAATAATAATTATAGCAACAATAATAACATGCGTTGTTTGAATCAAGGACGAGGTATATATGTTAACTAGTCCATATAGTCATCATTTATTGACATGAGGCGCTAAACCCGTGTAGGTGGTTGATCATCAGAGCTCCTTGGGGAATGGACGGCATTCAGATTCGGTTCAAGGAATTGGAGCATAGGTACAATTCCTTAGATCCAGAGCCCGTCACCAGCATCAAGGAGCCTCCTTGAGGGCAGTCACGGAGAGAAAAGAGCTCTTAGCTTGTAAATAAAGTTAGGAGCCCTAAACCTAGCCTTGAAAAACCGTGTGAAAAAAAAAAAGAGGGAGACTCCATCACATACTGGTGCTCTCGGATCTCACTCTTAATAAGTATAAATTTATTAATGACACACCTAGCACATCATAGAATTATAGTAAATACACATTTGTAATATAATAAAACAGTTCAGAGAATAAACTCATGCACGAGTTTGATGTGAAAAGATAAAGGAAACTGAGGAGGATAATACTGCGACATTCCAGTGTAAACACAAGAGTTCTGGGTCTGTAAGAACTATTGCAAAGAACTTTATGTTACCACTTATCATCTGATTAATGTAGATGGATCACACCACAACACCTGCCTAACTATCTAGAATCTACATTGGCCAACTAGGTCTAAATACAAGAACTGGAATACTTCTCTGAGAGGTGCGGTGACGATGACGCCTTATCATTCATTTTCCATTCTCATTACCCTATTATGGTGGTTTCGTAAATTTCCTGTCCGAATTCTTCCGTAGAGGACATTAACACGAATTCCTATTACGAATTGACGTCGATACTCCCCATTAGGCCTCGGAAAAAGCCGAATTCCTTTTGCAATCCAGCCCTCACACAATTAAATTCAACATGGCGTCTCCCCGGCGTTACTCCTCAGCTCAACTATCCCCCCACTCCAAATTTCTCGAAGGGTCCAAATAGCATCACGTTTTATTACCCAATTATTATATTATTTATTTATATGTTCTACATTTAGGAAATTATGTAAAAAAATTCCACAGCCGGGGGAAAGACTAAATCTTCTTAGGTCTGTTAACTGTCTTATGGACCCTTTATCTATTTTATACTTGTTAACAAAACAAAATAAAGACAAATTTTATTTCTTTGTGCAGTATAAAAATGTAGTTTACATGTATATATATATATATATATATATATATATATATATATATATATATATATATATATATATTGGGCTATGAACCAATTTATTATACTGTTAACCGTGCTCTGGACTTATTAACTGTGTTATGAATTTAGCAGGTGAAGGTTCTAGTGATGTAGTAGTTATTGGAACAGGTCACATCCAGAGTCAGCTACCCGAGTGGGTCACAGGCCGGGTCACCATTTGGAGAAGACCCGGGCCGGACGTACCGGCGAACCTACAAGAAGAAGAGTGGGTCACACCATGAGGTGGTCGGTAGCAACAATAGTGGAGATGAGAGTGTGGCAGTGTATAAATACTGTGTAGCCTAGAGCAAGCATCCGCAACCTTGGTTTTTTTATTCAGCAAAATTGTATACATCGCCAGTGTGCTGCTACTCTATTCTATATGATAGTTATACTGGAAACAGAAGCTATGTTCTGCTATGGTCCATCACTTAGGATGGGTTACATACATAATCTTGAAATGTGTCACTCTGAGCTGGTAGACTTCAGTAGGGCAATGAGGATATTGTCAAGTATTCCATTAAAGGTTCAGCTATGGCAGCTTCAAAGGTTTCCTTCTAACAGAGCTGGAGTTACTATCACTTAGGAATTGGCATCTCTCAGGACAGCCCATCACATCCTTGGTTGTTGGGCTGGGTGGAGGGTAGGAGAGAGGAGAGGGTGAAGGAAGAGGGGGAGAAGGAGGCTTAGAGAATAATGGGAGAGAATTACAGAGGTAGGGAGGATGGTTCACATGGCCTGGTACTAGTTTAATAGGGGTATACAGGAAAGCATCTATATAAACTAAAGAACATTTACAATAACTTAGTTTCTAATAATATTGACTTTTACTGTAATATTTATTTTTTAAGTTAACATTTTTTAAGTAAACATTTTACTAAAATGTTAACTTAAAAAGAATATATATAATGATATAATTATCAAGGACTACGTTAACTCTATTTGAATAAATAACCAAAATAATTGGTACTGTAACTTAAAGCTGAAGCAAACACAAAAACCCACACAGAAATCAGACGTCAGCTGGTAACGTCTTTCCTGACATCAGTCACTGACACAGCCTCACTCTGCTGTGCTCTCCTGACACAGCCTCACTCTGCTGTGCTCTCCTGACACAGCCTCACTCTGCTGTGCTCTCCTGACACAGCCTCACTCTGCTGTGCTCTCCTGACACAGCCTCATTCTGCTGTGCTCTCCTGACACAGCCTCACTCTGCTGTGCTCTCCTGACACAGCCTCACTCTGCTGTGCTCCTGACACAGCCTCACTCTGCTGTGCTCTCCTGACACAGCCTCACTCTGCTGTGCTCTCCTGACACAGCCTCACTCTGCTGTGCTCTCCTGACACAGCCTCACTCTGCTGTGCTCTCCTGACACAGCCTCACTCTGCTGTGCTCTCCTGACACAGCCTCACTCTGCTGTGCTCTCCTGACAGCCTCACTCTACTGTGCTCTCCTGACACAGCCTCACTCTACTGTGCTCTCCTGACACAGCCTCACTCTGCTGTGCTCTCCTGACACAGCCTCACTCTGCTGTGCTCTCCTGACACAGCCTCACTCTGCTGTGCTCTCCTGACACAGCCTCACTCTGCTGTACCACACTCAGTCAACAACCAGCAGTCAGGAAGAAAACTCTGTGGCAAAGAAAGAACTGCCTAAGGTGGGGTGATTGTGCAGTTCACCCCATCCTAGTTATTATCCCAGGATAAAATCACTTTCTAAATAACTCAAAACTATACCTGGATAGTGTGAAGGCTGAAGAATGAGACACTTATGCAACATATAAGAATTTTTATTGAGGAAGTGTTTCGCCACACACTGGCTTCACCAGTTTAATACAAAGAAGAACGGCGTATTGCACTGACGAAGCCACTGTGTGGCGAAACGTTTCCCCAATAAAGATTCCTATATGTTGCATAAGTGTCTTATTCTTCATCTTGACAGTTTTCTAAATCATTTATCACACACACACACACACACACACACACACACACACACACACACACACACATGCCCCCGGTGGCCTAGTGGGTAAAGCTCTTGCTTGACGCACGGAGGGGCCGGGTTCAATTCCCGGTGGGGCAGAAACATTTCGAAGTGTTTCCTTACATACACATACACACACACATATATACAACAGGCCTAGTGTCTAATTGACATGTGCCTAGGACAAAATGGTAACTAACACACACACCCGGTGGCCTAGTGGGTAAAGCTCTTGCTTCACGCACGGAGGGGCCGGGTTCAATTCCCGGTGGGGCAGAAACATTTCGAAGTGTTTCCTTACATACACATACACACACACATATATACAACAGGCCTAGTGTCTAATTGACATGTTCCTAGGACAAAATGGTAACTAACCTTGTTGCTGTGTCCCTCCTCTGGAACATTCTATCTCTGTCCACCTTGCCTATTCCTCTCAGTATTTTATATGTCGTTATCATATCCCCTCTATCTCTTCTGACGACACTGGAAGACAGAAGAGATAGAGGGGATATGATAACGACATATAAAATACTGAGAGAAATAGACAAGGTGGACAGAGACAGAATGTTCCAGAGATGGGACACAGCAACAAGGGGTCACAGTTGGAAGTTGAAGACTCAGATGAACCACAGGGATGTTAGGAAGTATTTCTTCAGTCACAGAGTTGTCAGGAAGTGGAATAGTCTGGGAAGTGATGTAGTGGAGGCAGGATCCATACATAGCTTTAAGGAGAGGTATGATAAAGCTCATGGAGCGGGTAGAGTGACCGAGTAGCGGCCAGTGAACAGGCGGGGCCAGGAGCTGTGACTCGACCCCTGCAACAACAACTAAATGAGTACAACTAGGTGAGTACACACACACACACAGACAAGATGTTCCAGAGAGGGGACACAGAAACAAGGGGTCACAATTGGAAGTTGAAGACTCCTATGAGTCAAAGGGATGTTAGGAAGTATTTCTTCAGTCATAGAGTTGTCAGGAAGTGGAATAGCCTAGAAAGTGACGTAGTGGAGGCAGGAACCATACATAGTTTTAAGACGAGGTTTGATAAAGCTCATGGAGCAGAGAGAGAGAGAGGACCTAGTAGCAATCCGTGAAGAGGCGGGGCCAGGAGCTATGAATCGACCCCTGCAACCACAAATAGGTGAGTACAAATAGGTGAGTACAGAATCAGCTCGAAACAGAATCCTGTGAGAGAAAGCACAACTAAGGGACAAACCGGAGTACCGGAAAGTGTACCTCAATCGAGACAGAACACAAGAAGAAAGAATGATACTGAAAGAGAGGGTACAAAGACGAAAGGAGGAACGAGAGGCAATGACAGAGATGAGCAAGAGAACCCAAACCCAGGTGGAAGAGCAAACACACCCTCCTCTAGAAACACCCACAGAGGGAATCCAACCACGACAACCCCAATGCAACTGAACAATCTAAACCAAAACCCACACACTGCTCCCTCTGTCCCCACCCCCCACATCACAAACCCCACCCCTACAGCAACACCCCATAGGCACTCTGCCCCCACCCCCTCATCACAAACCCTACCCCCACCGTAACCCCACACAGGCCCAAGCCAGGGCTCCCACTCCCCAAACCCACCATTCTCCCCAGACCACAGTTTTAGAAAAGAAGTTGAAGGTTTGGTATACGAATGAGGATGGGATAACAAATAAATGGGAGGAGTGGCATGAAAGAATCAATGAGACGTCCCCAGACATCATAGCAGTCATAGAAACGAAACTCACTGAGACGATAACAGACGCAATCTTCCCTCCCGGATATCAGATTCTGAGGAAAGATAGGAGCAGAGGGGAGGAGGGGTTGCACTGCTCATTAAAAACAGATGGGGATTTGAGGAAATGGAAGTAATGGACGAGATTGGATTATGGATTACATAGTAGGTGTAATTCAGTCTGGGGAATATAAGGTAGTCATTGCAGTGATATCTAGAACAAATTAACTCTGTGGCACTTGAGGTTTGCTCAAGGCAAATTCAATTAAGGAAAAGAAGAATATGTAAACTAGAAAGAGAGAGGCGCTCCTTATACAGGCGAAGGCAGAGAATAACAGAGCGACTACAAGAGGCCAATATATCTGAAATACGTAGGGAGACGCTGGTCAGAGAAATAGCAAACATAGAATTAAAACTAAAAGAATCTTACAGGAATCAAGAAACGCGGGAAGAACTAAAAGCCATAAATGAAATTGAAAGAAACCCAAAGTATTTATTTTCTTATGCCAAATCAAAGTCGAGAACAACATCCAGTATTGGGCCCCTACTTAAACGGGATGGGTCCTGCACAGATGACAGCAAGGAAATGAGTGAGTTACTAAAGTCCCAGTATGACTCAGTTTTTAGCGAGCCGCTAACCAGACTGAAAGTCGAAGACCTAAATGATTTTTTTATGAGAGTGCCACAGAACTTGGCAGATGCATGCCTATCTGACATTAACCTGACGCCAAATGACTTCGAAAAGGCAATAAATGACATGCCCATGCACTCCGCTCCAGGCCCAGACTCATGGAACTCCGTGTTCATCAAGAACTGCAAGAAGCCTCTATCACGTGCTTTTAACATCCTATGGAGAGGGAGCATGGACACTGGGGTCGTCCCGCAGTTACTAAAAACAACAGACATAGTACCACTCCACAAAGGGGGCAGTAAAGCAATAGCAAAGAACTACAGACCAATAGCGCTAACGTCCCATATCATAAAAATCTTTGAATGGGTTCTAAGAAGCAAGATCACCACTCATCTAGATATCCATCAATTACACAACCCAGGGAAGCATGGGTTTAGAGCAGGTCGCTCCTGTCTGTCTCAACTATTGGACCACTACGACAAGGTCCTGGATGCTCTAGAAGACAAACAGAATGCAGATGTTATTTACACAGACTTTGCAAAAGCCTTTGACAAGTGTGACCATGGTGTAATAGCACACAAAATGCGTTATAAAGGAATAACAGGAAAAGTGGGTAGATGGTTCTATAATTTCCTAACAAGTAGAACACAAAGAGTAGTAGTCAACAGAGTAAAGTCTGAGGCGGCTACAGTGAAAAGCTCTGTTCCACAAGGCACAGTACTCGCTCCCATCCTGTTCCTCATCCTCATATCGGACATAGACAGGGATATAAGCCACAGTGCTGTGTCTTCCTTTGCAGATGACACCCGAATCTGTATGACAGTGTCCACTGTTGAAGACACTCCAAGACTCCAAGTAGACATAAACCAAATCTTTAAATGGGCTGCAGAAAACAATATGAAGTTCAATGATGAGAAATTTCAATTACTCAGATATGGAAAACGTGAAGAAATTAAAATTTCATCAGAATACAAAACAAATTCCAACCATACAATAGAGCGAAAAAACTAATGTCAAAGACCTTGGAGTGATCATGTCAGAGGATCTCACCTTCAAGGACCATAACACCGTAGCAATCGCATCTGCTAGAAAAATGACAGGATGGATAATGAGAACCTTCAAAACCAGGGATACCAAGCCCATGTTGACACTTTTCAGGTCGCTTGTTCTATCTAGGCTGGAATATTGCTGCACACTAACTGCACCTTTCAAGGCAGGTGAAATTGCTGACCTAGAAAATGTGCAGAGAACCTTCACGGCACGCATAACTGCGATAAACCACCTCAATTACTGGGAACGCTTGAAGTTCCTAAACCTGTACTCCCTAGAACGCAGGCGGGAGAGATACATTATTATATACACGTGGAAAATTCTCGAGGGATTAGTACCAAACTTGCACACGAGTTTCACTCCCTACGAAATCAAAAGACTCGGCAGGCGATGTATCATCCCCCCAATGAAAAGCAGGGATGCCACTAGCACGCTGAGAGACAACACAATAAGTGTCAGGGGCCCAAGACTGTTCAACTGCCTCCCAGCATACATCAGGGGGATTACCAACAAACCCCTGGCTGTCTTCAAGCAAGCACTGGACAGGCACCTAAAGTCGGTACCTAACCAGCCAGGCTGTGGTTCGTACGTTGGACTGCGTGCGGCCAGCAGTAACAGCCTGGTTGATCAGGCTCTGATCCAACATGAGGCCTGGTCACTGACCGGGCCGCAGGGGCGTTCACCCCTGGAACTCTCTCCAGGTGTGTATAACCACAGAACTGCAGGAGGCCAAGAGAGGAATAACTGAACTGAACTGAATACTCTCAGGTAAGAGCCCTCAAGAGGGCGAGTGTGAAGGGTGGACAGACGAAGAATAGATGATGAGAGGAAGATCTTGAGTCGGAGATAAAGAGCCAGGGCTAAACCCAGCTGCGTAGCGTTGTGAGGCGATGAAATGATGGCAGAATCGAAGACCAGGGTGTGTGCAGTGCTCGCTGGCTCGTTGACATGTGGCACGGGAACTCTTGTCGAGGCAATATATGGTTTTTATTTTCTGAGGTGGATTATATTTTTTTTTATATATTGAAAAATTTCGTCAGGAGCTTCGGTCTTTAATTTTTTGAAGTCCCTCTTAGACATGTAATAAAGTTTGAATTTTCGAGTGGATTTCACTTGGGTTACGATTGTAAGTAGTATTTGTCTATAGTTCATTCTACACTGTGGTTCGGTAACGTATTTTGCTGTTCCTTCTTGCAGGCGATCAATGAGTTCGTCAGCGTGCATTTCGTCAGGGAAGGCAGAGGTGGTGTATAGAGTAATGTTCTTGAGGATGGTGCAGTCAGTGGTGGTGTTATCTTCGATGTTTTCATCAGTTGTTTCTGTAGTGTTTTCTTCGATATTTTCTTCGTTGTTTTCTTCTATTTCGTCGGAGGAGTCATCAGTGAATTCATGTAGTATTTCTGTTTCTTCTGTAGTTGTGTGGAGTAAGGGTTGGGGTTCTTGATCTTGATAATTTGCGGCTTGCTGGAGAGATTGTGGTTGTTGAGAGGTGACTGTTGTCTGTGATGACGATTCTGAAGTGGGTTCAGGTTCAGGGTCGGGAGTTTTGCTAGAGATGGGTGTGAAGTTGGCGATGTTTGGGATAATCCTGAGTAGGTCTTGCGAAGGTGGAGATTCAGGAAATTCGAAAGTTGGCATGTTATTTAGACTGAATAGTTCGTTGATTGTCTTGTTGAATGTGCCAGGGTTTGCTGCGTTTTCAAGGTGTGCATATATCAATACTTAATACTACTGATTGCGAAAAGGATTTAGGAGTTCTGGTTAGCAGTAATCTAAAACCAAGACAGCAGTGCATAAGTGTTCGCAATAAAGCGAACAGAATCCTTGGCTTCATATCAAGAAGCATAAATAATAGGAGTCCTCAGGTTGTTCTTTAACTCTATATATCCTTGGTTAGGCCTCATCTAGATTATGCTGCACAGTTTTGGTCACCGTATTACAGAATGGATATAAATGCTCTGGAAAACGTACAAAGGAGGATGACTAAGTTGATTCCATGTATCAGAAATCTTCCCTATGAGGATAGTCTGAGGGCCCTGAATCTGCACTCTCTAGAAAGGCGTAGAATTAGGGAGGATATGATTGAGGTGTATAAATGGAAAACAGGAATAAATAAAGGAGATGTAAATAGCGTGCTAAAAATATCTAGTATTGACAGGACTCGCAGCAATGGCTTTAAGTTGGATAAATTCAGATTCAAGAAGGATATAGGAAAGCATTGGTTTGGTAATAGAGTTGTCGATGAGTGGAACAAACTCCCGAGTACAGTTATAGAGGCTAAAACGTTGTGTAGTTTTAAAAATAGGCTAGATAAATATATGAGTGGGTGCGGGTGGGTGTGAGTTGGACCTGACTAGTTTGTGCTACTAGGTCAGATGCCGTGCTCCTTCCTTAAGTGAATGTAACCTGACCTGGCTGGGTCGGGGCATTGGCTTAAGCCGGTGGGAGACTTGGACCTGCCTCGCATGGGCCAGTAGGCCTGCTGCAGTGTTCCTTCTTTCTTATAAGAACATAAGAACATAAGAAAGGAGGAACACTACAGCAGGCCTGTTGGCCCATTCTAGGCAGGTCCTTCACATTCCATCCCACTAACAGAATATTTGCTCAACCCAATTTTCAATGCTACCCAAGAAATAAGCTTTGATAATTTTATTTACTCATGTGCAATTCCCACTCAAATCCAACCCGTTTCACTCATGAATTTATCCAACCTAAATTTGAAACTACCCAAGGTCCTTGCTTCAATAACCCTACTAGGCAGACTGTTCCACTCATCAACTACCCTATTTCCAAACCAATACTTTCCTATATCCTTTCTAAATCTAAACTTATCTAACTTGAATCCATTATTGCGGGTTCTCTCTTGGAGAGATACCCTCAAGACCTTATTTATATCCCCTTTGTTAATACCCATTTTCCACTTGTATACCTCGATCATGTCTCCCCTCATTCTACGTCTTACAAGTGAATGTAATTTAAGGGTCTTCAATCTTTCTTCGTAAGGAAGATTTCTAATGCTATGTATTAATTTAGTCATTCTACGCTGAATGTTTTCTAACGAATTTATGTCCATTCTGTAATATGGAGACCAGAACTGAGCTGCGTAATCTAGGTGAGGCCTTACTAATGATGTATAAAGCTGTAATATAACCTCTGGACTTCTGTTGCTAACACTTCTTGATATAAATCCCAGTAATCTATTTGCCTTATTACGTACGCTTAGGCATTGCTGTCTTGGTTTAAGGTTGCTGCTTACCATCACCCCCAAGTCCTTCTCGCAATCTGTATGGCTAAGTTCTACGTTATTTAACTTATAAGTGCTTGGGTTATGGACACTCCCGAGCTTTAGAACTTTGCATTTATCTACATTGAACTGCATCTGCCATTTTTCTGACCAGGAATTGAGTTTGTCTAAATCCTCCTGTAGTTCACTGACATCTACGTCTGAATCGATTATCCTACCTATCTTCGTGTCATCAGCGAATTTGCTCATATCACTAGAAATTCCCTCTTCAAGGTCATTTATATATATTATAAACAACAACGGGCCCAAAACCGATCCCTGAGGAACGCCACTTGTTACAGATCCCCACTCCGATTTAACACCATTTATGCACACCCTCTGCTTCCTATTGGTGAGCCATGACTCGATCCATGACAACACTTTTCCCCCAATGCCATGAGCAGCCACTTTCTTTAACAGTCTCTGATGTGGTACTCTATCAAAAGCCTTACTAAAATCCAAATAAACGATATCGAATTCTTTATCATTATCAACTGCCTCAAAAGCCTTACTGAAAAAAGTTAATAAATTAGTTAGGCAGGAACTGCCCCTGATGAATCCATGCTGAGTATCATTAATCAAATTATGCCTATCGAGATGGCTTCTTATGCCTATCGAGATGGCTTCTTATGCCTATCGAGAT
Organism: Cherax destructor; assembly: GCA_009830355.1. Lineage (NCBI taxonomy): Eukaryota > Metazoa > Arthropoda > Malacostraca > Decapoda > Parastacidae > Cherax > Cherax destructor. The sequence continues at coordinate 107,965 of WNWK01003618.1, forward strand.
GGCTTCTTATGCCTATCGAGATGGCTTCTTATGTTCTTATGTTCTTATGTACAGCACCTTGGATGGTGCAGCGTCGGGAAGTGCAGAGATGGAGTTTGAGGTTGATGAGGACTGTTGTGTTGCTTGGAGAATTTTTTTGGTGTCTGCTTGTAGTTTGGTTATGGCGGCAAAAGTCGGTGATTTTTGGCTGTTTTTCTTTTCTTCTTTGATTTTCTTGGAGAGGATTTCTTTCCTTAGAGGGCATTTTGCGGCTAGGGTGTGATGAGTGCCCTTACAGTTGAGGCAAGTAGGAGTGGCATCGGTGGTGGGACAAGTTTTGAAATCATGACCTTCTTTGCAACAATTAGAGCAGAACTTCTTATCCTTAATAGGGCATTCAGTTATTGAATGAAGATAAGAGTAGCAGTTCCAGCAGGGAGAGACGTGGGCGAAACGTTCTGGTTCTATTTGTCTTGGATGTATGTGGTAGTATGAGATGGCTAGGCCATCTGACAGTGCTCTATTTGCCATGTCTATATCAGTGAAGGTGACTTTTATCATTGATGCTGCATTAGGTATTTTTGTAATAGTGTCAATCGAAGCCCAGGAGTTCTGTTCCTCAATTGAAGCCTTCAGGTCCTCTATCGGTTGGGTTGTGATAATCTTGTCCAGTCTTTTCATAAAAACAGAACGTTTCGCCAGCAGTGAGGCTGACCTAGCTACATGCTAGTCACAGTCGCTCCTGCAAATCAAGAAGTGTCCCTACGATCCCCGCTGGGGAGGGGAATTCATAGTCTACAAATAGCACCTCTACTCTTACACGATGTCTGCTCATCGTGTTAAGATAAAGCCTAAACATGGTGTTATCAACGACTCTTCCAAACTAGCCCTTGCTGCAGCTGTAAAGACCTGCCTGCAGGTCAAATTTACAGCCATCCTCTCACTAAAAGACTCCTTCTTAGTAGTCTGCTCCGACGACCTTGAAGCATCAAAACTGACCGACGACACTGCAAAGAAGACACTAAATGACCGTCAATTCATCATCTCCCCTTCACCCAGAGGAATATGAAGTGAGCAATAGAGCAATGGTGGACACATTAGCTGAGGTGGCAAGAAGAGCTCACTCGAGCAGAGCAAAGTTACTGGTTATGGGCGATTTCAACAACAGGGAGATTGATTGGGAAAACCTAGAACCACATGGGGGTCCCGAAACATGGAGAGCCAAGATGATGGATGTGGTACTGGAAAACCTCATGCACCAATATGTTAGGGACACTACCAGAGAGAGGGAGGAGGATGAACCAGCAAGACTGGATCTCGTGTTCACCTTGAGCAGCATGGACATTAAGGACATCACGTATGAGAGTCCCCTTGGAGCTAGTGATCACGTGGTTCTGAGCTTTGAATACATAGTAGAGTTACAAGTGGAGAGGGTGACAGGAGTTGAATGGGAAAAGCCAAACTATAAAAGGGGGACTACACAGGTATGAGAAACTTCCTGCAGAAGGTTCAGTGGGACAGAGAATTGATAGGAAAGTCAGTAAACGAAATGATGGAATACGTAACAACAAAATGCAAGGAGGCAGAGGAAAGGTTTGTTCCCAAGGGCAACAGAAATAATGGGAAAACCAGAACGAGCCCCTGTTTTACCCGAAGGTTTAGGGAGGCAAAAACTAAGTGCACTAGAGAATGGAAAAAGTACAGAAGGCAAAGGACCCAGGAAAATAAGAGCCAGAAACGAGTATACACAGATAAGGAGGGAGGCCCAACGACAGTACGAAAACAACACAGCACCGAAAGTCAAGTCTGACCCGAAACTGCTGTATAGCCCCATTAGGAGGAAGACAACAGTCAAAGACCAGGTGATCAAGCTGAGGAAAGAAGGTGGGGAGCTCACAAGAAACGATCAAGATGTATGTGAGGAGCTCAACACGAGATTTAAGGAAGTATTTACAGTGGAGACAGGAAGGACTCAGGGAAGACAGAACAGAAGAAGACACCAACAAGGGATATACCAACAAGTGTTGGATGAAATACACACAACTGAGGAGGAGGTGAACCGGACATCTCTCCGTGGGTCCTTAGAGACGGAGAAGAGACGCTGTGTGTGCCACTAACCACAAGTTTCAACACATCCATTGAAACTGGGCAACTACCCGAGGTATGGAAGACGGCAAATGCAGTCCCCATTTTTAAGAAAGGAGACATAAACGAGGCACTAAACTATAGACCAGTGTTACTGACGTGTATAGTATGCAAAGTCATGAAGAAGATTATCAGCAGGAGAGTGGGAGAGCACCTGAAATGGAACAAGATTATAAACGACAACCAGCACGGATAGCAACTCCTGTGTCACAAACCTGGAGTTTTATGACAAAGTAACAGAAGTAAGACACGAGAGAGAGAGGTGGGTTGATTGCATTTTCTTGGACTGCAAAAAGTCCTTCGACACAGTTCCTCACAATATGAGAAAGGGTATCAGTGATAGGATTGTTGAGATTAACACTGTACTTGGTATTAGAATGTTAAGAAATGAACCAGACACTGTCACAATGAATCTTACTAAATGTCTAGAAGTAAATACTCACAGATCTAAATGGATTGTGAAAACATGCAATTACATTAAGTTTTACAACCTGCATGAATTGTATCACTGTAGGCAACAAGAGCATTTCACCCCTCCATGGAAGATGTGTTCATTTAATATCACATACCTGCAAGTCCCTCCCAAGAAGCTCATTGCTAGTAATCCCTTTCTTAAATCACTTGTTAAAGCAACTGCTCAAGAAGAAATTTCTCGCCTAGCTGGTAGTAATAAGTTATCTCAAGTTATATACACTGATGGATCTAAACAGGAGTCTTCTGGCAGGGCTGCATCTGCTCTGGTTGCCACCTCCCTAGTTAAGAACAATAATAATTTTTTTGAACTAAGCATAAGAATTAACAACTGGGCGTCTACACTGCAAACTGAATTGTTTGCAATCCTAATGGCACTAAAGCTAACTTATGACACTGAGCTTGACTCTATCATCATTACTGATTCTATGTCATCATTGAAGGCTCTTGACTCATATAATGACTCTAACAGCATGCTCATTGGAGAAGCCAGGTATAGATACTCAAAAATCCGGGACAAAGGAATTAATGTACAATTGCAATGGATTCCATCACACATTGGATTACTCCTTCATGATAAAGTTGGTATGTTAGCCAAGAAGAGCACCCATAAGGAGAATGTAGAATATAACTTTGGTATATCTGTGTCTAGCATTAGGAATAATATTAGGAGAGAAATAAATAATGAAAATGATTGCTATAGGAATGCAGTTAGAAGCCTGAGTAGATCTATAACCCACTATGATAACATGAACGTAGATAAGTATGTTTATGGAGCAACTTGCAATGTGAACAGACTGACTGATGTTGTAGTGGCCAGGCTTAGGCTTGGCTACAAGTACTTCTGGCAGTTTGGGAGATACACAGATGATGATCAAATTAAATGCAAATTATGTGATCAGGCATATGGTCACTGTCTTGAACACTATGTGCTGAATTGTCCACTTATTGAGGAATATAGAGATAGACAGTATAATAACCTATGTGACATGTCAAGATATCTTATTAGTGAAGGTAGGATACCACTTATACTAAGCTTGTAACAGATAAGTGAACTGTAGATATAAATCCAAATCTAATTTCCATGAACGTGCCTATCTGTGCTCATGATAATGCGAGCGCAGATGGGCATGTTTGTGGAGCAACTTGCAGTGTGAACAGACTGACTGATGTTGTAGTGGCCAGGCTTAGGCTTGGCTACAGGTACTTCTGGCAGTTTGGGAGACACAGGTGATGATCAACTAAAGGTAATTTGATGGAATTGACTTATCCCCTGATTTGAATATAGGAACTACATTAGCCATCTTCCACATATCAGAAGTATCGGGAAGGGGGGTGGGGTTGCACTCTATGTCCGTGATCATTTAAATTGTTGCATAAAAACGGGTATAAAGTTTGAAATAACACATACAGAGTCCTACGAAGAAAGATTAAAGGAAATCGGCCTGACGACACTGGAGGACAGGAGGGTTAGGGGAGACATGATAACGACATACAAAATACTACGAGGAATAAATAAGGTGGACAGAGACAGGATGTTTCAGAGAGGGGACACAGAAACAAGGGGTCACAATTGGAAGTGAAGACTCAGATGAGTCAATGGGATTTTAGGAAGTGTATTTCTTCAGTCATAGAGTTGTCAGGAAGTGGAATAGTCTAGCAAGTGATGTAGTAGAGGCAGGAACCATACATAGCTTTAGGACGAGGTATGATAAAGCTCATGGAGCAGGGAGAGAGAGGACCTAGTAGCGATCAGTGAAGAGTCGGGCCCAGGAGCTGAGTCTCGACCCCTGCAACCATAATTAGGTGAGTACAGTGTGAAGGCTATAATTTATGCAGATAAGACAGGTATAATTATTTAAAATGTTATATATATATATATATATATATATATGAATGAGTTTAACAAGATACAACGTAAGAGGCAACGACAGTTGATACTATCGTTAACACTGAAGCAAAAACACTCGTTGGTACAAGCAAATGTGTCCTAACAATATCCATAACTAAACTTAGGCGTTTGAAAGTCATACTTTAGTTGCTTTGCTTCAGCTACTAAATACGATAAACATCATAGAGAAATGGAAAGGTGAATAGATAGCAGGTGGAAGGGAGGGAAGGTCTTCACCAAATTCAACTTCAATAGCAAAAACATAAGGTGGGACCAAGTCAACCAAATCCTAAATGATATAAACTGGGATGATAGCCAAAGCATCACGGATCCTAACCTATGTCTAGAACAAATTAACTCTGTGGCACTTGAGGTTTGCTCAAGGCAAATTCCCTTAAGGAAAAGGAGGAAATGTAAACTAGAAAGAGAAAGGCGCTCCCTATACAGGCGAAGGCAAAGAATAACAGAGCGGTTACAAGAGGCCAATATATCTGAAATACGTAGAGAGACACTGGTCAGAGAAATAGCAAACATTGAACTAAAACTAAAGGAATCTTACAGGAATCAAGACGCGGGAAGAACTAAAAGCCATAAATGAAATTGAAAGAAACTCAAAGTATTTCTTTTCTTATGTCAAATCAAAGTCGAGAACAACATCCAGTATTGGGCCCCTATTTAAACGGGATGGGTCCTACACAGATGACAGCAAGGAAATGAGTGAGTTACTAAAGTCCCAGTATGACTCATTTTTAGCGAGCCGCTAACCAGACTGAGAGTCGAAGACATAAATGAATTTTTTATGAGAGTGCCACAGAACTTGGCAGACGCAAGCCTGTCTGACATTATCCTGGCGCCAAATGACTCCACAAAGGGGGCAGTAAAGCAATAGCTAAGAACTACAGACCAATAGCGCTAACGTCCCATATCATAAAAAACTTTGAAAGGGTTCTGAGAAGCAAGATTGCCACTCATCTAGATACCCATCAGTTACACAACCCAGGGCAGCATGGGCTTAGAGCAGGTCGCTCCTGTCTGTCCCAACTACTGGACCACTACGACAAGGTCCTGGATGCTCTAGAAGATAAACAGAATGCAGATGTTATATACACAGACTTTGCAAATCCTTTGACAAGTGTGACCATGGTGTAATAGCACACAAAATGCGTGATAAAGGAATAACAGGAAAAGTTGGTAGATGGATCTATAATTTCCTAACAAGTAGAACACAAAGAGTAGTAGTCAACGGAGTAAAGTCTGAGGCAGCTACTGTGAAAAGCTCTGTTCCACAAGGCACAGTACTTGCTCCCATCCTGTTCCTCATCCTCATATTGGACATAGATAGGGATATAAGCCACAATGCCGTGTCTTCCTTTGCAGATGACACCCGAATCTGTATGACAGTGTCCACCATTGAAGACACTGCAAGACTCCAAGCAGACATCAACCAAATCTTTAAATGGGCTGCAGAAAACAATATGAAGTTCAGTGATGAGAAATTTCAATTACTCCGATATGGAAAACGTGAGGAAATTAAAATTTCATCGGATAATAAAACAAATTCCAACCACACAATAGAGCGAAAAACTAATGTCAAAGACCTGGGAGTGATCATGTCGCAATCGCATCTGCTAGAAAAATGACAGGATGGATAATGAGAACCTTCAAAACCATGGATGTCAAGCCCATGAGAACACTTTTCAGGTCGCTTGTTCTATCTAGGCTGGAATATTGCTGCACACTAACTGCACCTTTCAACGCTTGAAGTTCCTAAACCTGTACTCCCTAGAACGCAAATTCTAGAGGGATTAGCACCAAACGTGCACACGAGAGTCACTCCCTACGAAAGCAAAAGACTCGGCAGACGATGCAACATCCCCCAATGAAAAGCAGGGGTGCCACTAGCACGTTGAGAGACAACACAATAAGTGTCAGGGGCCCAAGACTGTTCAACTGCCTCCCAGCGTACATAAGGGGGATTACCAATAGACCCATGGCTGTCTTCACGCAGGCACTGGACAGGCACCTAAAGTCGGTACCTGACCAGCCAGGCTGTGGTTCGTACGTCGGATTGCGTGTTCCCAGCAGTAACAGCTAGGTTGATCAGGCTCTGATCCACCATGAGGGCTGGTCACAGACCGGGCCGCGGGGGCGTTGACCCCCGGAACTCTCACCAGGTAAACTCCAGGTTGATGAACAGTAACTAGGAAGGTGGAGAGGCCAGGATCAAGGAGGAATCTTTGAGGAGCCGGAGTAGGGATCTGCGACGGAGTGGATGTAGAGGGACCAGGGTGGTGGTTGAGGTCTGGGAGGGAGGGTTACGTGGAGGAAATGATACTTGAGGGGATATGTCGGGGAGGGGAATGCTAAGCACTGTAAGAGAGGGAGGGGGAGGATGTGCATGACTGAGCTATGACACTCCTGGCACTGGCACTCCCTGTGTACAATTACAACGCATGTCAATGTTTCACAAGATCTTAATTGTCAACAAAGAGTTGCGTTACTTGGTCTTCTAAACACTGGGTTAGACCTCTACTCACTGGGTTAGACTTTTACACAATGGGTTAGTCTTCTACACACTGGGTTAGGCTTCTACACACTGGGTTAGGCTTCTACACACTGGATTAGGCTTCTACACACTGGGTTAGTGTTCTACACTGGGTTGACTTCAACAATGGGTTCATCTTCTACACATGGTTCGGCTCTTCACACTGGTTAGGCTGTCTCTACACTCTGTTAGATGTTTACACACTGGGTTAGATTTCTACACACTGGTTTAGACTTCTGCACACTGGATTAGGCTTCTACACACTGGGTTAGGCTTCTACACACTGGGTGTCGTTGTTCTAGTGTACTGGCAGTCAGCCTGAACCTCAAATACTTAAATGCAGGTCACTCTGGCAGCTCTTAACAATCTTCCTTGCTCTTCACATTGGTGAGATGTGCTGCTCTTGTTGCTACAGTTAGGGCATTGTTGGAGTAGTGTTGGTATATTGTTAGGGCAGTGTTGGAGCAGTGTTGGTATATTGTTAGGGCAGTGTTGGAGCAGTATTGGTATATTGTTAGGGCATTATTTCAAAAGTGTTGGCATATTGTTAGGGTCTTGTTGAAGTGTTGGTATATTGTTATTATTGAGGCATTGTTGCAGCCGTGTAAACACACTGTTGGTGCATTACTGGAGTAATGTTGCTTTATTGGTACGTTGCTGGGGGCACTGTTTGGTCGTTACTTGGGCATTTTCTGGCCGTTAGCCAAGATCAGAGGCGTTAACACCGCCAGTTGAACGCGGTGTTAACGCCTCACTCAATATACCATGTTAATATGTACCGTAGAGAGTACCCTTCCCAGATTTTAGGCTAGTAGATTCCAGACCCACTGTTTCTCGTCATCTGGTCTAGTCTGTCCTAGTCGTTCGTTCCTCTCCCCATTCATCCCATCCTTATAGCCTATTAAATAATCATTTTTAAAACGCTTCAATTTAGTGAGACAAGCGGCTTAGCGTAAATCAAAGTAACGGCTCCAGATTTTGATTTAGTATTAAAAAACATTTTGATTACATCCCAGAAGATTATGGATTCTAAAAAATCGTCTTTGTAGAAGCTTGTGGTAATAGATAATTAATTTAAATTAATGATTGCATACGTTTCATGACCGGCTATGTATATTGAAGGTATACTGGCACCACCAGTCATACTCGTGCATATTCCAACGTTCCTTGGCACTCCGCAGCTACATGTCTTTTTTAAGACACTTTTGCAACGTTAAAATATGGTTTCGACTATAATAATAATAATAATAATAATAATAATAATAATAATAATAATAATAATAATAATAATAATAATAATAATAATAATAATTAATAATAATAGTAAATAATAATACTCAATAATAACTAATTAATAATAATAATAATTAGCAATAATAATAATATACTAGGGAAAGCGTGCATAAGCGTATTGAGGAGAGAGGTTCGAGCCTCCAGCTTCACTACCTGATCCACACTGATCATATAATCTTCTCAACTCAGACTATATTTCTGTTTATCAACGAGGCAGACACAAACAGTTGATTCCTTGAATAATTAATTATTTTCAAGGGTGTTTTTATCGCGTGTGTGTTTGTGCGCGCCCGTGTATGTGTGTAAATGAATGTGTACATAAGTGTGTATGGAAGTAGGTTTAGTTGTTTATGCAAAGCCAAGGTTATTGTGTTTACCTGCATCTCTCACCTAGCCAAGGCCAGACCAGGTAGTGGTGTGCTTTTCTGAGTCAATACTTGTTCACACTTGTTTTTATTATCAGCTTTATATATATATATATATATATATATATATATATATATATATATATATATATATATATATATATATATATATACACTGCTCAGGAGGCTCCCCAGGCCTTTCTTTGGCACTTGGAAAGCTTCAGATCCTGCAGTCTTCTTAGGTCTCTGGAGTCTCCGTAGGCCTTCTTTTTCTCCTTAAACAACAACCAAAACAAGAATAGAATTAGTTGTTAAGGTCCTCGTCTTGGTTCGTTCCTTCCTGGTATAACATGAGAGCGCACACTAGACGTACTGGAGTCTACCTGGAGTCTACCTGGAGGGCATTCCGGGGATCGACGTCCCCGCGGCCCGGTCTATGACCAGGCCTCCCGGTGGATCAGGGCCTGATCAACGAGGCTGTTACTGCTGGCTGCACGTAGTCCAACGTACGAACCACAGCCCGGCTGATCTGGCACTGACTAGGTATCTGTCCAGCTCCCTCTTGAAGGCAACCAGAGGTCTACTGGTAATGCCCCTTATGGCTGTGTTAAGTTTTTATTGTGGGCGCTGGCTGCTGTCTCGTGTCCACTCCCATCCCTCTGCCCCAGTACCATTAGTGGGTGTATTATACGTAACTGTAATATACGTATCTGTATTTTCCCATCTCCTTCTCCCTCTCGTTCCTTTCTGATCCCTCTCCCTCTTCCCTCTCCCTCTTCTCTCTCCCTCTTCTATCTCTCTCAGATTACACTGAAAACATGCGATCAGTTTTCATTAATTACTCCATTTGGGAACGAGATAACGAAGAAGAAACGGAGGTATTTACATAAATGTGAATGGCTAGCCCAGTAGCACAGGGAGTTGTGAAGGCTCGAGCCTCAGTCTATCAGGAGCAGACACACGTCCTACCTAGTTGTACTCACTAATGGAACACTAACTCTTGTGCTACAACATAGTAATTATCTTGTTGACTTTGCAGGTGGGAAAGCCTGGTTGCACGCCTAGCGTCTCCGTCTCGCAATTCAGGAACAGAGGATCGAGCCTTCTCTACTCCATGCTCTGATTCACCCCTTTCAATCCTGTCTTCTGACCATTATGATGACATGAAGTGTCACTTGAGAGTGTGATGTAGTCAGTGTGCTTGTGAGGTCTACCTAAGCAGCCACACCTGCCCTTCGTAAATAGCTGTCAGACACGCCTCTCGGATTAAGGCTCAGGTCTTTTGTCTTTTGGACTAGCGTCAGGTTTCGGCGTCAGGTCAAAGCACGTGGTGCACTCCTCATTGGGGGGATGCTTGGAGGACCATATAAGGCCGAGGAAACAACTAGAGAGGACATTCTGGCAGAGCTCTGGCCTGTGTACAGAGCTCTGGGCACGACATTCTAGCAGAGCGGCTGCCGGTGTGCAGAGCTCTGGGAGAGCTGCTGGAGAGTCTCTGGAGGAGACTGTAGCAGGTCTTGGGACCTGTGGCTAGAAGTGTGACTGAGTTCCTGTGGTGAACTGTCCTCTGAACTATATTGTAAGTTATATTATGTTTCGTCAGTTAATGGTATTCCCTGTCTCCCTGCTTATATGTACAATCCCCATTTATCTAAACCCAATAGTGTTCTCCTGTTCCCAAATGTATTATTATACAAGGACTTAATAATAAACTGTGTTTGAGTGGAATTGTAATATTCATTGTCCCCCGTTATATTCTTATTATTCTTTATTCTTATACTTTATTTTATTATTTATAGGTCAAGTACTGAGAGGGTGAGTAGTGTTAGGTGGTAATGAGAGGTGATGGTGTAGTCACTAGTGACCTCACATTACCTCCGATCCTGTCAACCTCACCTCTCCTGCCTACTCACTCCCTCCCTTTACTCCCCTATTCCCCAATTATCCCTTATTTCCTTACCCCCCTACATGACAAGTGTGAGTGCGTGCGTGCGTGCGTGCGTGCGTGCATGCGTGTGTGCATGTTAGGGTAGTCCTTTTTTATATGCGTCGATAAAATGTAAAAGATTTGTTCATATTCTCATAAAAGCTTTAATTTTCTCTAAGGACAGTTTGTAAAATTGTATTAAGATGTATGGATAATAATGGGTCTCTGAAGATTTTTTTTTTTAGATTTTGCTACCGAAGTGGCTAGTTTATTGTGTCCTGGAAGTTTCAGTATATAATGTGGCTGTCTAACACCTCAAGAAGATTCTTCACTCTTCAGTTGGTATTACCGTATTTCGCGGCTTATAAGACGCTCCGATGCATTAGACGCACCACAATTTAGAAGGTAATAATCAGAAAAAAAAGTTAAGAGTGCCTAATACCAAGTAATATTTACTTCACTGAAACCTATAGTAATTTTACATGCAGAAATAAGGTTACATTTGATTTATGGGTAGGTCAAAACATACGATAGGCCTAGTGCTCACTTGAACACCCGAATGATCTCTCAATCTGAACTGTTGAAACAGTCGCTGGTGGCTTAGTTGCTGCTGTGTGCATAACTCTATATAGTGAGGGTCCCAGAGTGCATACTGATGCGTCTTTGTCAGTGACTATCGATATAAACAAAAATGGCTGCTTCAGCTGTTGTTGGGCCACCGTATTTGCTTGGCAATATTTGACACCATAAGTACCATAACATACGGTAAATATGATTACCGGTACCTAGTAATGAAGTGAAAATACCCAGCATGTGCTAACTGACCTTCAGTTTATAGGACGCAGGATGGTTTTTGGAGACATTTTATGGAAAAAATGCGTCTAATAAGCCGCGAAATACGGTATATATAACCCTGTAAAATATCCTTTGACATAGAAATGTATATTAATTACTGGTCAGTGTTGAACCAGAGAAACATTCTAAACTTCTAGTCTATTGCAACTTAAAAATAACAGAATATAATATATGTTATTAACCATAGCTACTTAGGTTGCAGGAAACATTACTGGACACTGACCACTGACCAGCCACTCATCGTTGCCCTCAGTATGCCCTTGCAGGGTCCGCTTGACGGCCTGAGGATATTGTGGTCAGCAAACAGCTGTAGGACAAAGAATCGGACTGTTAAATCTTTAACCGATGCAAGGCAGCACTCAGGGTGGTCTTTCGTGACTGCCAGTATTCTTGGTGTAACCCGAGCTGCCTCACAATGCTCCCAGTCCTGAGAAAGAATTTATAGTAAGCCTTGAGGAAGGTTGAGTTTGGTGAGGAGGGACTTGGAGTTCATGTTCGTGAAATCGGCGACTGATTTGTCTTACAGTAAGCCATGTGCACATTCATTCGATGACTGACATGACCTTGACTATGTCGTTAGTGGCATCGTGGTCAAACAAGAAGCTCACCAATTCCTCTAACAAGTACCAGGGATGGTCAACGTCTTTCTCGATATCACCTTAGAGATTACAACGTGGATTATGTTGTAAACCACAAAGGGATTGAAGAAAATCACAGGTGGCCCTTTGGTGCTCTGACGACGAGATGGGCTGTCCTCTCAGCTTTGACGAAGACTGTTTGCAAAGAAAATGGAAAGGCCACTAAAACCCTTTTTTGTTCGCGCGCCGGTAAATAAAATTGGAAGCAAAACATTCACACCTTGAAGGTGCAAGATGGTCATCGATATCCACTTGGAAAGATTTATTACCCCCAGGAACTACAGACAGAGCGTCGTGAAGGGTAGAGTGCAGAAGTTTGAGGGTTCTTAGTACTGCTTACTACCGCGCTAGACGTGTTAACCAGGCGTTCTAACAACTGACAAGCAACACTGGTAAGAGCATAATGGGTCTGTAGTGAGAAGTGGCATGTCTCGAGGTACCTGGCCACTGGTCTCGCAAAGAAAGATGAAGATAATCTTAAGAAGTTCACAATAATCACCATGAGGCTGAACCTCCATCAGTGTTCAGTAGAGGAAATTCAGAAGTTCCTTCTTGATTTTGGTAGTGGTTTCAGTGGTCAGCTGGTCAGCTGGTCAGCCTTCACACCAGTCATGATCCATGAATTCCACTCTGTACTTGCAAATCTCCGAAGAAACCTTCCAGATCCGGGGACGTACCACTGACTCACAGAATGCTGCTCCAGCTACCAGTTCGAAGAAGTGGTCTCGACAGGCGAGTTATGTATATTCTTCGACAGGCGAGTAAAAGATCTCACCTTCAGTAACTTCGAGGATAACACCTACCATCCCCTCTATCAACCTGTGTCGGAGCTCAAAGTGTCCACACACATCCCCACTACTGAATCAACAATCTTCGCTCCTTCGCGACATCGAAGGCAGCGTGGCCCTGTGCCTCTGCCTGAAAAGATTTTGGGCACCTCATTCGGATGGAGAACCGAATGGGTGTGGAAAATGTTGTCATAAACATGGTGTGGGTGTACAGAATGTTGTCATAAACATGGTGTGGGTGTACAGAATGTTGTCATAAACATGGTGTGGGTGTACAGAATGTGGTCATAAACATGGTGTGGGTGTACAGAATGTGGTCATAAACATGGTGTGGGTGTGCAGAATGTGGTCATAAACATGGTGTGGGTGTACAGAATGTTGTCATAAACATGGTGTGGGTGTACAGAATGTGGTCATAAACATGGTGTGGGTGTACAGAATGTGGTCATAAACATGGTGTGGGTGTACAGAATGTGGTCATAAACATGGTGTGGGTGTGCAGAATGTGGTCATAAACATGGTGTGGGTGTACAGAATGTGGTCATAAACATGGTGTGGGTGTGCAGAATGTGGTCATAAACATGGTGTGGGTGTACAGAATGTGGTCATAAACATGGTGTGGGTGTACAGAATGTGGTCATAAATATGGTGTGGGTGTACAGAATGTGGTCATAAACATGGTGTGGGTGTGCAGAATGTGGTCATAAATATGGTGTGGGTGTACAGAATGTGGTCATAAACATGGTGTGGGTGTGCAGAATGTGGTCATAAACATGGTGTGGGTGTACAGAATGTGGTCATAAACATGGTGTGGGTGTACAGAATGTGGTCATAAACATGGTGTGGGTGTACAGAATGTGGTCATAAATATTATGTGGGTGTACAGAATGTGGTCATAAACATGGTGTGGGTGTACAGAATGTGGTCATAAACATGGTGTGGGTGTACAGAATGTGGTCATAAACATGGTGTGGGTGTACAGAATGTGGTCATAAACATGGTGTGGGTGTACAGAATGTGGTCATAAACATGGTGTGGGTGTACAGAATGTGGTCATAAATATGGTGTGGGTGTACAGAATGTGGTCATAAACATGGTGTGGGTGTACAGAATGTGGTCATAAATATGGTGTGGGTGTACAGAATGTGGTCATAAACATGGTGTGGGTGTACAGAATGTGGTCATAAACATGGTGTGGGTGTGCAGAATGTGGTCATAAATATGGTGTGGGTGTACAGAATGTGGTCATAAACATGGTGTGGGTGTACAGAATGTGGTCATAAACATGGTGTGGGTGTACAGAATGTGGTCATAAACATGGTGTGGGTGTACAGAATGTGGTCATAAACATGGTGTGGGTGTACAGAATGTGGTCATAAACATGGTGTGGGTGTACAGAATGTGGTCATAAACATGGTGTGGGTGTACAGAATGTGGTCATAAACATGGTGTGGGTGTACAGAATGTGGTCATAAACATGGTGTGGGTGTACAGAATGTGGTCATAAACATGGTGTGGGTGTACATAATGTGGTCATAAACATGGTGTGGGTGTACAGAATGTGGTCATAAACATGGTGTGGGTGTACAGAATGTGGTCATAAACATGGTGTGGGTGTACAGAATGTGGTCATAAACATGGTGTGGGTGTACAGAATGTGGTCATAAACATGGTGTGGGTGTACAGAATGTGGTCATAAACATGGTGTGGGTGTACAGAATGTGGTCATAAACATGGTGTGGGTGTACAGAATGTGGTCATAAACATGGTGTGGGTGTACAGAATGTGGTCATAAATATGGTGTGGGTGTACAGAATGTGGTCATAAACATGGTGTGGGTGTATGTAATACTGTCGTCATAACACCTGTCAGTCTATTATTACAAACTATCTATATTAATGACTAGTATTAGCATTCAAATTATTCCCCAACTGTGCCGAGTTATTTTCAAACAACCTAGCATTGAACCTAGCATTGAACATATACATATGTGCATGTTTAGAACACTTATACTATGTTCACAGATTCAGTTTCACACATGTGTGTGGTGCAGGTTATCGTGTTAGTAATTCCCAAGTAATAGTAACTCCAGCTCCGCTGGAAGAAAACCTTTGAATCTGCTGTAGCTGCTGAAACCATTATGGAATATTAGACGACATCCTCATCACCTTATTGAAGCATCCCAGCTCAGGCTGACTGACCTTATTATCTCATGTGCGTAACCCATCCTATGCGGTGGAATCTGAAGGGGAACGATACTTTGTGACGGTAGTTGACAGGGAAACCATCCTGTGATTGAAGGTGACTGTCAGCAGTAGACAGGACTGTGGTCCTGTCTACTGCTGACGGGTATGTGGTATAACAGGTGTGCGATATAACAGTTAACAGAACTAGACTGGAACAGGAATAGTATGTAAATACCGACAGGGTGGAGTTAATAAGACAGATACCATGGATATCTTTGTTAAGGGCAGTGTTGCTCCCTCAGAGTGCGCTCCATGACCCTCGTCTATCCTCACTCCCTCAACATAAATCCCAACACACAAACTGAATACTTTTGTGGACGAAACGTTGTCTTTAATAAAAGTGTTCAATGCATCTAAGTGTCATTTACTACGAAGGACTGTACTATAAATGAAAAAGAACAAAAAGGAACAGTCCCATGACTGGAACAATACACAAATACCCCGCACACAGGAGGGGGAACAACTTATGACGACGTTTCGGTCCGTCTTGTAGCATCCACAAATCAGTGTGACTTGTGAATGGTACAAGACGGACCGAAACGTCATAAGCTTCTCTCTTTCCTATGTGCGGGTTATTTGTGAATACTATAAATGTTTATCAGTTGTAGACTTAACTGTAGCACACATGTTGACAGGTAGACGGGACTCTGTAGTCAAGAACACTGACCATCAGTGTTTGAAGGTACAAGGGCGAGGGATTCTGTGAAACAAGAGGGAAGCAACTTTTCCC
>WNWK01003618.1:126337-161171 GCA_009830355.1 Cherax destructor
GTCCCCCCTATCTCTCCTGTGTGTGTGTGTGTGTGTGTTTATGTGTATGTGTGCTCTCCTAATTGTAGTTGCAGGGGTCGTGGCGCCGCCTCACACTGTGTCTGTCTGTGAAGTAAAATGCAGAAGGGTAGTTGGTTGTCTTACGGATAAGCCTTAGATACCTAAGCAATAAGGACCATATTAGTGTAGATAAATGGTTCAGAGAACTGATAAGTTGATAAATTAGACTAGTGATGTATCCGATATCCGCATCAACATCCGCGGAACATCCGCACAATTTTTTACATCCGCATCAACATCCGCGGAACATCCGCACAATTTCGTACATCCGCATCCAAATCCGCATCCACAAAATAAGTCAGTAAGAAATCCTCATACACATCCACATCCGCGGATGTCTAAATTTTCATATCCGATACATGTCTAAATTATTAGACGCATATGCAACACTTGGGTATCTTTATTGAGGAAACGTTTCGCCACACAGTGTCTTCATCAGTCCATACAAAGGAGAATGGTGAAGATCAGAAGGGGTTTGAGGCAGTCAGTCCCTCAGCCTGGAGTTGATGTAATCAGTCCATCAATCTTGAAAAGAATACAGCATATGTGTGTAGAAGTGACTTATATACTGTAGTCAGGTGAGGTGCAGCAGTCGTAGGAGGAACCACACTTGACAAACCCAAATGTGGAAGCAGGTCTTGACTAAAGGTTGGACAAGTGAAGGATTCCCTGTGTTAAGATCCCAGGATGTTGCTGTGTCTGACACCAGTGTAGATAAATGGCTGAGGGACTGATTACCTCAAACTCCTCCAGGTCTTCACTGTTCTCCTTTGTATGGACTGATGAAGCCACTGTGTGGCGAAACGTTTCCTTAGTAAAGACATCTAAGTGTTGCACATGTGTCTAATTTATCATCATATTAGTGTAATATATAATTTCCATTTCAATATTTATTTTATATTGTTGTTAATTAAAGAGAGTCCAACTTGGATATTCCAGAATAACTGGTATAAATGAAGGTATATACCGTAATGAAAAATATATTTGACGCTAACATTGTCCTTATTGCCTGGGTATCTAAGGCTTATCCAAGAATATGCAAAGGTCATAGGATTGCTCAGGAAGAATCAGTATCCACTACAACTTTGCTCAGCACCACCACCCTCCCCTCTGCTCAGCACCACCACCCTCCCCTCTGCTCAGCACTACCACCCTCCCCTCTCCTCAGCACCACCACCTTCCCCTCTGCTCAGCACCACCACTCTCCCCTCTGCTCTGCACCACCACTCTCCCCTCTGCTCAGCACCACCACTCTCCCCTCTGTTCAGCACCACCACCCTCCCCTCTGCTCAGCACCACCGCCCTCCCCTCTGCTCAGCACCACCACTCTCCCCTCTGCTCAGCACCACCACTCTCCCCTCTGCTCAGCACCACCACTCCCCCCTCTGCTCAGCACCACCACCCTCCCCTCTGCTCAGCACCACCACCCTCCCCTCTGCTCAGCACCACTACCCTCCCTTCTGCTCAGCACCACCACTCTCCCCTCTGCTCAGCACCACCCCCTCCCCTCTGCTCAGCACCACTACCCTCCCTTCTGCTCAGCACCACCACACTCCCCTCTGCTCAGCACCACCGCCCTCCCCTCTGCTCAGCACCACCACCCTCCCTTCTGCTCAGCACCACCACTCTTCAACTGCTCAGCACCACTCTTCCCCTTCCCTCTGATCAGCACCACTCTTCCCCTCCCCTCTGATCAGCACCACCCTTCCCCTCCCCTCTGATCAGCACCACCACCCCTCTGCTCAGCACCATCACCCTCCCCTCTGCTCACCACCACCACCCTCCTCTGCTCAGCACTACCACCCTCCCTCTGATCAGCACCACCACCCCTCTCTTCAGCACCACCAGCCTCCTCTGCTCATTACCACCACCCTCCCCTCTGCTCAGTACCACCACCCCTCTGTTCAGCACCACCAGCCTCCCCTCTGCTCATTACCACCACCATCCCCTCTCCTCAGAACCACTACCCTCCTCTCTGATCAGCACCACCACCCCTCTGCTAAGCACCACCACCCCTCTGCTAAGCACCACCACCCCTCTGCTAGCACCACCACCCCTCTGCTCAGCACCACCACCCTCTGCTCAGCACCACCACCCCTCTGCTCAGTACCACCACCCCTCTGCTCAGCACCACCACCCCTCTGTTCAGCACCACTACCTTCCTCTCTGCTCAGCACCACCACTCTCTGCTCAGCACCACCACCCTCTGCTCAGCACCACCACCCCTCTGTTCAGCACCACTACCTTCCTCTTGCTCAGCACCACCACCCCTCTGCTCAGCACCACCACCCCTCTGCTCAGCACCACCACCCCTCTGCTCAGCACCACCACCCCTCTGTTCAGCACCTCTACCTTCCCTCTGCTCAGCACCACCACCCCTCTGATCAGCACCACCACCCCTCTGATCAGCACCACCACCTCTCTGCTCATCACCACCACACATCTGCTCAGCACCACCACCCCTCTGCTCAGCACCACCACCCCTCTGTTCAGCACCACTACCTTCCTCTCTGCTCAGCACCACCGCCCCTCTGCTCAGCACCACCACCCCTCTGTTCAGCACCACAACCCCTCTGTTCAGCACCACTACCTTCCTCTCTGCTCAGCACCACCACACATCTGCTCAGCACCACCACCCCTCTGCTCAGCACCACCACACATCTGCTCAGCACCACCACCCCTCTGTTCAGCACCACAACCCCTCTGTTCAGCACCACTACCTTCCTCTCTGCTCAGCACCACCACCCCTCTGCTCAGCACCACCACCCCTCTGCTCAGCACCACCACCCCTCTGCTCAGCACCACAACCCCTCTGTTCAGCACCACTACCTTCCTCTCTGCTCAGCACCACCACCCCTCTGCTCAGCACCACCACCCCTCTGCTCAGCACCACCACCCCTCTGCTCAGCACCACCACCCCTCTGCTCAGCACCACCACCCCTCTGCTCAGCACCACCACCCCTCTGCTCAGCAGTCCTGCACAACCTTGGACTACTTGGTGTGTTTTCGTGTATAAGAAACAGAGAAAAGAGGTTCGTGCCTTCACTTGAGTCCTGAAGCTCCGTCACAGTCCTATTCAAGCCCTCTTATATCCCCAGAATTTTCTCTCTCCCCTCCCCACTCCCCCTCCTCACTCCCCCTCCCCTCCCCTCCCCTCAACTCCATTCCCCTCCCCACCTCCCTTACCCACATCTTGTTTGTGTTGACTCCGAGTGTTCCAGTAACATTCTCCTTTAATATTGTCTCCAATCTACTCCTTGTGTGTGTCTCTCTCTCGACTCTTCCTCTCGCCCTTCTCCTCCCTTCGTCTCTCTCTTCTCCCTTCATTTCTCCCTCACCCTTTCGTCTCCTTTCATTTCTCTCTCTTCCTTACGTCTTTTCTTCCTCCAGTCGTTTATCCCTCTTTTTGTTTTCTATGCTAAGAAACTTTACAATAAGCCAGTAAGCTTACTGCAGTGTGCCTCCACTCTTTGATTACACCTTCAACACTTACCCTGCTACACTTACCCTAGTTCACTTACACTTACTCCCTCAACATCCTCACGTACACACACACACACACATACTAGAATATGCAGCACCAGTCTGGAACCCACACCTGGTCAAGCACGTAAAGAAACTAGAGAAAGTGCAAAGGTTTGCGACAAGGTTAGTTCCACAACTCAGGGGTCTGTCCTATGAAGAAAGGTTGAGGGAAATAGGACTAACAACACTGGAGGAAAGAAGGGTCAGAGGAGACATGATAACGACATACAAAATACTGCGGGGAATCGACAAGGTAGACAGGGACAGGATGTTCCAGAGAGGGAACACAGAAACAAGGGGACACAACTGGAAGCTGAAGACTCAGATGAGTCAAAGGGATGTTAGGAAGCATTTCTTCAGCCACAGAGTTGTCAGGAAGTGGAATAGTCTAGAGAAAGATATAGTGGAGGCAGGAACCATACATAGTTTTAAGACGAGGTATGATAGAGCTCATGGAGCAGGGAGAGCAGAGACCCAGTAGCGGACAGCGAAGAGGCGGGGCCAGGAGCTGAGTCTCGACCCCTGCAACCACAATTAGGTGAGTACAATTAGGTGAGTACACACACACACACACACACATACATACCTACTAGAGTTTTACGATAAGGTAACAGAAGTAAGGCAGGAAAGAGATGAGGGGTTAACTGCATATTCCTGGACTGTAAGAAGGCTTTTCACACTGTTCCGTATAAGAGATCAGTGCAAAAGCTAGAAGAGCAGGTAGGAATAACAGGAAAGGCACTGCAATGGATCAGAGAATGGATCCCTGACAGGAAGGAAATAACAAGTGATGGTATATGACTCGTGACGGGCGGGGTTCTACAAGGGTCAGTCCTGGTGCCGGTGCTGTTTCTCGTATAGGTGAATGACATGACGGAAGGGATAAATTCAGAGGTGTCTCTGCAGACGACGTGAAGCTAATGAGGAGAATTCAAGTGGATGAGGATCGGGTAGACTGCAATCCTAGTCCAATAACTGGCTCCTGGAATTTAACCCCACCAAGTGCAAAGTCATGAAGATTGGGGAAGGTCAAAGAAGACCGCAGACAGAGTACAGGCTAGGGGGGCCAAAGACTGCAAACCTCACTCAAGGAAAAGGATCTTGTAGTGAGTATAATAACGTGCACATCTCCTGAGGCGTACATCAACCAGATAACTGCTGCAGCATATGGACGCCTGGCAAACCTAAGAATAGCGTTTCGATACCAGAGTAAGGAATCGTTCAAGACTCTGTACACCGTGTACGTCAGACCCATATTGAAGTATGCAGCACCAGTATGGAATCCACGCTTGGTCAAGCACGTCAAAAAAATAGAGAAAGTGCAAAGGTTTGCAACAAGACAAGTCCTGGAGCTGAGGGCATGTCCTACGAGGAGAGGTTAAGGGAACTCAACCTGATAACACTGGAGGACAGGAAGGACAGGGAACACATGATAACGACATATAAAATACTGAGAGAAATTGACTAGGTAGATAGAGACAGAATGTTCCAGAGATGGGACACTGGAGAGTGAGATAGTGGAGACAGGATCCATACATAGCTTTAAGAAGAGGTATGATAAAGCTCATGGAGCAAGAAGAGAGTGGACCTAGTAGCGATAAGCGAAGAGGTGGGGCCAGGAGCTGTGATTCGATGCCTGCAGCCACAAATAGGTAAGAACACACACACACTCACACACACACACACACACACACACACACTACACACTACACACACACACACACACACACCACACCACACACACACCACACACACACACACACACCACACTCACCACACACTCACACACACACACACACACACACACACACACACACACACACATGTACAACATGGTTTTTGTTGGAACAATGATTCTGTTAAGAGTTGTAACGCTGTGTGACTGATGGATAATAATAATAATAATAATAAATAATAATAATAATAATAATAATAATAATAATAATAATAATAATAATAATAATAATAATAATAATCTTTATTTCTACATGTACATGATACAATTTATTCAGACATAGCTGACATCAATGACATACTACTATATAGAAAGCCCCTTGTTATGCTGAGCATTTCGGGAAAATTAGGTTAATTTTGTCTACAGGATGCGACCCACACCAGTCCACTAACAACCAGGTACCTATTTACTGCTAGGGGAACAGGGACAGCAGGTGTCTTGAGAAAACACGCCCAAATTTTTCACCCGTACCGGGGATCGAACCACTGACCTCAATATGTGAGCTAAGTGTGCTACCAACCGAGCTAAGGGACATATAACTGTCATATATCAGTTACAGACTTACAAACAACTTGTTTGTAAAGTTGAAACACTGGGAGCCGAACCTGTTTGTAAGTGACCATAAACTATACAATTATGAATAACTTATAATGAACAGTGCCAGTGTTCAGTAATAACTCACATGTAACAGAAACTCAGACGAATAATTGATCTGTATATTTCAGTCCCCTTCTGGGATTCTCTGCCCTGCTGAAGAGGATCCCAGAAGAGGATCGAAATATACAGACTAATTAATCTCCTGTCTTTCTGTAAAGTAAAAGGACACAAGTGCAACTAATGTGACATTTTACTGTGGCAACGTTTCGCTCTCCAGGAGTTTTATCAAGCTCCTGGAGAGCGAAACGTTGCCACAATAAAATGTCACATTAGTTGCACTTGTGTCACTTAACTTTACATATCGTGGGTAATTCTACCAACATTTATACATCCTATGTTTCTGTCTCCATAACGATTATCATTAAGCATACAACTATGGTTTAATTGGCTCTCTCGCTCCTTGTCCTAAATTGGCACCACACATCTTACATGAGATGTGTGTGGTGCCAGTATAGGTGAGTCACCATGATGGTGTCAGCCACCTGAGGCACAAGCCTGGGATGAAGGTGTCAGGTGCCAGGCTGGCACAGACGTCCATCTCACCAAGCCACATTATCTTAATCTATCACTCAGTACACAGTTTTAAGTGGATAAAACTGAGCAGTACAAACAGTAAATGAACTATATAAAAATACAGGTTCTGTATCTGTATTCTTTCTCCATGACATATTGGCACCTGAAGTTCTGACCTCTTGTTAATTAAGCTGAAGGTTAAGCATGTTTATACTGAGGCAGCGACTTCAGTGATCACAGGGAACACAGGACCATTAAGTGCTGCTCAACCTTGACAATAACAACTGTTTCAGAGAAAAGGAAGCCATGCAGGTAGGTTATAAATGGCCTATTAGGAGAGACAAACATGAAGAATGTTGCAGTCCCAGCTGGTACTACACATGAACTGTACTGGTGCTATACATAAACTGTACTGGTACTATACAGGAACTGTACTGGTACTACACATGAACTGTTCTCGTGCTATAAATGAACTGTTCTGGTGCTATAAATGAACTGTACTGGTACTACAAATGAACTGTACTGGTGCTATACATGAACTGTACTGGTACTACACATGAACTGTACTGGTACTACACATAAAGTGTACCGGTGCTACACATAAACTGTACTGGTGTTACACATAAACTGTACTGGTACTACACATAAAGTGTACTGGTACTACACATAAGGTGTACTGGTACTACACATAAACTGTACTGGTACTACACATAAACTGTACTGGTACTACACATAAAGTGTACTGGTGCTACACATAAGCTGTACTGGTACTACACATAAACTGTATGGTACTACACATAAACTGTACTGGTACTACACATAAAGTGTACTGGTACTACACATAAACTGTACTGGTACTACACATAAAGTGTACTGGTACTACACATAAACTGTACTGGTACTACACATAAACTGTACTGGTACTACACATAAACTGTACTGGTACTACACATAAAGTGTACTGGTACTATACATAAACTGTACTGGTACTACACATAAACTGTACTGGTACTACACATAAAGTGTACTGGTACTACACATAAAGTGTACTGATGCTACACATAAAGTGTACTGGTACTACACATTAAGTGTACTGGTACTATACATAAAGTGTACTGGTGCTACACATAAACTGTACTGGTGCTACACATAAACTGTACTGGTACTACACATAAAGTGTACTGGTACTACACATAAAGTGTACTGGTACTACACATAAAGTGTACTGGTACTACACATAAAGTGTACTGGTGCTACACATAAAGTGTACTGGTACTACACATAAACTGTACTGGTACTACACATAAACTGTACTGGTACTACACATAAACTGTACTGGTACTACACATAAAGTGTACTGGTACTATCACATAAACTGTACTGCACATAAAGTACTTACACATAAAGTGTACTGGTACTACACATAAAGTGTACTGGTACTACACATAAAGTGTACTGGTGCTACACATAAAGTGTACTGGTACTTCACATAAACTGTACTGGTGCTACACATAAACTGTACTGGTACTATACATAAAGTGTACTGGTACTATACATAAACTGTACTGGTACTACACATAAAGTGTACTGGTACTACACATAAAGTGTACTGGTACTACACATAAACTGTACTGGTACTACACATAAACTGTACTGGTACTACACATAAAGTGTACTGGTGATACACATAAACTGTACTGGTGCTACACATAAACTGTACTGGTACTACACATAAACTGTACTGGTACTACACATAAAGTGTACTGGTACTACACATAAAGTGTACTGGTACTACACATAAAGTGTACTGGTACTTCACATAAACTGTACTGGTGCTACACATAAACTGTACTGGTACTATACATAAAGTGTACTGGTACTATACATAAAGTGTACTGGTGCTACACATAAACTGTACTGGTGCTACACATAAACTGTACTGGTACTATACATAAAGTGTACTGGTACTATACATAAAGTGTACTGGTGCTACACATAAACTGTACTGGTACTATACATAAAGTGTACTGGTACTACACATAAACTGTACTGGTGCTACACATAAACTGTACTGGTACTACACATAAAGTGTACTGGTACTACACATAAACTGTACTGGTACTACACATAAACTGTACTGGTACTACACATAAAGTGTACTGGTACTACACATAAACTGTACTGGTGCTACACATAAACTGTACTGGTGCTACACATAAACTGTACTGGTACTATACATAAAGTGTACTGGTACTACACATAAAGTGTACTGGTACTTCACATAAACTGTACTGGTACTACACATAAACTGTACTGGTACTACACATAAACTGTACTGGTACTACACATAAAGTGTACTGGTACTACACATAAAGTGTACTGGTACTACACATAAAGTGTACTGGTACTACACATAAAGTGTACTGGTGCTACATATGAATTATAGACTCAACAATGTTTCTGAGGAAAGTAATCTTCCCAGAGACATTATAATTCAATATTTTTTCCTGTTTAATTTGTCTTGGCTTCACTTGTAGTTTCGAGTGTAAGCAGTGTCATGGAGGCTGTTGCTCACCACCAGATAACCACACTATATAAATCTATAAATTTCTATATACAGTATAGAAATCTTCTGAGAGAAGGTTGATGCTAGACACACTGAGGCACTTGCAGAATGAAAATCATTCGAGCGAGACTTTTTTTTATTTTTATTAACACATCGGCCGTCTCCCACCAAGGCAGGGTGGCCCGAAAAAGAAAAACTTTCATCATCATTCACTCCATCACTGTCTTGCCAGAGGGGTGCTTTACACTACAGTTATAAAACTGCAACATTAACACCCCTCCTTCAGAGTCCAGACACTGTACTTCCCATCTCCAGGACTCCAGTCCGGCCTGCCGGTTTCCCTGAATCCCTTCATAAATGTTACTTTGCTCACACTCCAACAGCACGTCAAGTATTAAAAACCATTTGTCTCCATTCACTCCTATCAAATACGCTCATGCATGCTTGCTGGAAGTCCAAGCCCCTCGCACACAAAGCCTCCTTTACCCCCTCCCTCCAACCTTTCCTAGGCCGACCCCTACCCCGCCTTCCCTCCACTACAGATTTATACACTCTCGAAGTCATTCTACTTTGTTTCAGCCTCTCTACATGTCCGAACCACCTCAACAACCCCTCCTCAGCCCTCTGGATAATAATAATCTTGGTAATCCCGCACCTCCTCCTAATTTCCACACTACGAATTCTCTGCATTATATTCACACCACACATTGACCTCAGACATGACATCTCCACTGCCTCCAGCCTTCTCCTCGTTGCAGCATTCATCACCCATGCTTCACACCCATATAAGAGTGTTGGTATAACTATACTCTCATACATTCCCCTCTTTGCTTCCATGGACAAAGTTCTTTGTCTCCACAGACTCCTAAGTGCACCACTTACCCTTTTACCCACATCAATGCTATGATTCACCTCATCCTTCATAGACCCATCTGCTGACACGTCCACTCCTAAATATCTGAATACATTCATCTCCTCCATACTCTCTCCCTCCAATCTGATATCCAATCTTTCATCACCTAACCTTTTTGTTATCCTCATCACCTTTCTCTTTCCTATATTCACTTTTAATTTCCTTCCTTTACACACCCTACCAAACTCATCCACCAACCTCTGCAACTTCTCTTCAGAATCTCCCAAAAGCACAGAGACTTATCAAGCAATAATCTGAAATTTACAGAGGAAAACTTCCGTGCCAGCGGAGATTTTTGTTTGCAAATACAATGTGACTTGTTAATTGTCGAAGTTGGGTTGAAACGTCGTCATTATTATTGTGACTTTTTATTATTTTTTTTCATTAATGGTAATGTTGCTCTTTTCTATGTTCACTTTTAATTTCCTTTTTTTTACATATCCTCCCAGATTGCTCCATCAACCTTGACAATTTCTTTTCACAATCTCCCAAAAGAACTGTGTCATCAGCAAAGAGAAACTGTGATAACCACTTTGAATCAAATTCATTATCTTTTAATACCGCACCTCTCCACAACACCCTAGCCAGCAGCTGTTGCAGGTGTTTTGTTTGTCAGGAAAGCTATTAAAATTTCTGCTGGTCTGGGTCCTTTTCATATGAATATTCAGTCACTGACGCGGGTGTCACTCATGTGATGAACAACGCGTCTTGGTCATGTAATGATTGAGTCAGTGAAGCTTGCAGTGTCTTCAAGGCTGCCTCACGTTGGCCACATTGATTTTAATTCCTCCTCCACCCAACCCCTCATGCTTGCTATCGACGAATTTTATCAATTTGATCGACTTTTGTGTGTGTGAAAGCTCATTAGTGTAGCTTGACCACTATACAGGCGTGTGAGGCCGCTTTAAACGAGAAGCCAACTATAGACTCTAACAAGCAGTTAGCCACAACAATACATATGTTGGTGATTAAGAGTGTGTACACGTGGAAACAAGAGTGTGTACATAGGGTAACATGGAGAGTGTGTGTACACGAAGTGTACACACACACAGGCGATGTGTCTCATTGTTCGCTTCTTACCTCGTTATCCAGCTTCTCTTTATGCTTCGATCAAGAACGTAAAAATGGAACGCGTGTGTTGCTATGAAACCCCTCGACGAGGTCCTGTGAAAGGTGCAATGGTTGAACACAAGAGGTTCATGCTGGTAGTACGTCAATATGTGACGTTCTTTAGCAGTTTACCCTTCCTTGCTCTTAGTATATTCGCGCCAGTAATTAGTGGTTGGCTTACCTGTGCCTTTAATGATGGAAGGTTTACCTGTGCCTCTAATGATGGAGGGTTTACCTGTGCCTCTAATGATGGAGGGTTTACCTGTGTCTCTAATGATGGAGGGTTTACCTGTGCCTCTAATGATGGAGGGTTTACCTGTGCCTCTAATGATGGAGGGTTTACCTGTGTCTCTAATGATGGAGGGTTTACCTGTGCCTCTAATGATGGAGGGTTTACCTGTGCCTCTAATGATGGAGAGTTTACCTGTGCCTCTAATGATGGCGGGTTTACCTGTGCCTCTAATGATGGAGGGTTTACCTGTGCCTCTAATGATGGAGGGTTTACCTGTGCCTCTAATGATGGAGGGTTTACCTGTGCCTCTAATGATGGAGGGTTTACCTGTGCCTCTAATGATGGAGGTTTACCTGTGTCTCTAATGATGGAGGGTTTACCTGTGCCTCTAATGATGGAGGGTTACCTGTGCCTCTAATGATGGAGAGGTTTACCTGTGCTCTAATGATGGAGGGTTTACCTGTGCCTCTAATGATGGCGGGTTTACCCTTGTCTCATGATGGCGGGTTTACCTGCTGTCTCTAATGATGGAGGGTTTACCTCGTGCCTCTAATGATGGGGTTTACCTGGCCTCTAATGATGGAGGGTTTACCTGTGCCTCTAATGATGGAGGGTTTACCTGTGCCTCTAATGATGGCGGGTTTACCTGTGCCTCTAATGATGGCGGGTTTACCTGTGTCTCTAATGATGGAGGGTTTACCTGTGCCTCTAATGATGGCGGGTTTACCTGTGTCTCTAATGATGGAGGGTTTACCTGTGCCTCTAATGATGGAGGGTTTACCTGTGCCTCTAATGATGGCGGGTTTACCTGTGCCTCTAATGATGGCGGGTTTACCTGTGTCTCTAATGATGGAGGGTTTACCTGTGCCACTAATTACTAGGTATCTTATTTGTGCATATAATTGGACATTGGCTTCCCTTTCTTGTAATTAAGTGATAGTTTACCTGTGGGCTACAAAGTTTACTAGTATTTGCTCCTCACTTAACAAGTAATTACTTGTTCGTGCGCTACTAACATTGTTGACATTAATAGTGATAATTATGTCGGTGGCTGTGTAGTAATTTGGGTAGTCATTAGTGATAGAGTTACCTTACATTATATTATACACCGGCTGGTGTGTGTGTGTGTGTGTGTGTGTGTGTGTGTGTGTGTGTGTACTCACCTATTTTTACTCACCTGTTTGTGGTTGCAGGGGTCGAGTCATAGCTTCTGGCCCCGCCTCTTCACTGATTGCTACTAGGTCTCTCTCTCCCTGCTCCATGAGCTTTATCAAACCTCGTCTTAAAACTATGTATGGTTCCTGCCTCCACTACGTCACTTTCTAGGCTATTCCATTTACTGATAACTCTATGACTGAAGAAATACTTCCTAACATACCTTTGACTCATCGGAGTCTTGTGTGGGGGGGGGGGGTGAGGTGTATATAGGTGTGGGAGTGAGGTGTAGGTGGTGTTGAAATGTGGGTGGTTACATCCGTAGAGTTGTTATGGACGTCACAAGCCACACCACGAGCCTACCACCTAGTTTTCACAAACCCCCCACAGTGTAAACATTATTCCTTTTCATCATACCTCACAAAGTATAAACATTGTAGGTGTGAGCACAGGGTTAGAGGCGTCCTTCACTGTTGTAAGTGATGTAGATGGTGTCATGGTGTTAGCAGTCACATCATGAAGGTGAGACAGTGTCAGCAGCCACATTTCATGCTCACATCACAGGCCACTGTTGCAACAGGTAGGTCACTAATAACACAGTTCACTGTAGCAACACAGGTAAGTAACTGTTGCAACACAGGTCAATCAGTACAGCAACACAAGTCACTAGCAACACAAGTCACTAGCAACACAAGTCAGTCATTGTTGCAACACAGGTCAGTAACTACAGCAACACAAGTCACTAGCAACACAAGTCAGTTACTGTTGCAACACAGGTCAATCACTACAGCAACACAAGTTACTAGCAACACAAGTCAGTCACTGTTGCAACACAGGTCAATCACTACAGCAACACAAGTTACTAGCAACACAAGTCAGTCACTGTTGCAACACAGGTCAATCACTACAGCAACACAAGTCACTAGCAACACAAGTCAGTTACTGTTGCAACACAGGTCAATCACTACAGCAACACAAGTTACTAGCAACACAAGTCAGTCACTGTTGCAACACAGGTCAATCACTACAGCAACACAAGTCAGTCACTGTTGTAACACAGGTCTCGATCTCTCGACATTGGCTATGATAAGGCTAGTAAACATGTTATATGTGACTTCATCATCTCTCACCATTATCGTCTCCCTCACCCCTCGTTCTCTCCCTCACCGGTCACGTCCTCCCTCACCTTTCTTCTCCAACATCTTCAGCAATCACACTTACACGTTCAGATATTATTTTTTTTTTGTATTCCTTAGTTGGTATCAATAGATACAATACGAGGAATACTAATCTTAGCTATTGTTGTGTTTGGCTTCACTTGCGTTGGTGAAACACGGTGTTGTGGGTGCCACAGTGCTAGCACCCACGGTGTTGTGGGTGCCAGTGCTAGCACCCACATTTTTGTGGGTGTCACTGTGCTGACACCCACAGTGTTGTGGATGCCATAATGCTAGCACCCACGGTGTTGTGGGTGCCACAGTGCTAGCACCCACGGTGTTGTGGGTGCCACAGTGCTAGCACCCACATTTTTGTGGGTGTCACTGTTCTGACACCCACAGTGTTGTGGGTGCCATAATGCTAGCACCCACGGTGTTGTGGGTGCCACAATGCTAGCACCCACGGTGTTGTGGGTGTCACTGTGCTGACACCCACAACACTGTGGGTGTCACAGTGCTAACACCTCGTGTTGTGGGTGATGTTCCTGTTGCTACTGTTGTTCCTGCTACTGTTGTTCCTGCTGCTGTTGTTCCTGCTGTGCCTGCTGTTTTCCTGCTGCGTTGTTCCTGCTGCTGTTGTTCCTGCTGCTGTTGTTCCTGCTGCTGTTGTTCCTGCTGCTGTTGTTCCTGCTGCTGTTGTTCCTGCTGCTGTTGTTCCTGCTGCTGTTGTTCCTGCTGCTGTTGTTCCTGCTGCTGTTGTTCCTGCTGCTGTTGTTCCTGCCTGTTGTTCCTGCTCTGTTGTTCCTGCTGCTGTTGTTCCTGCTGCTGTTGTTCCTGCTGCTGTTGTTCCTGCTGCTGTTGTTCCTGCTGCTGTTGTTCCTGCTTCTGTTGTTCCTGCTGCTGTTGTTCCTGCTGCTGTTGTTCCTGCTGCTGTTGTTCCTGCTGCTGTTGTTCCTGCTGCTGTTGTTCCTGCTGCTGTTGTTCCTGCTGCTGTTGTTCCTGCTGCTGTTGTTCCTGCTGCTTTTTCTGCTGTGTTCCTGCTGCTGTTGTTCCTGCTGCTGTTGTTCCTGCTGTTGTTCCTGCTGCTGTTGTTCCTGCTACTGTTGTTCCTGCTGCTGTTGTTCCTGCTGCTGTTGTTCCTGCTGCTGTTGTTCCTGCTGTTGTTGTTCCTGCTGCTGTTGTTCCTGCTGCTGTTGTTCCTGCTGCTGTTGTTCCTGCTGCTGTTGTTCCTGCTGCTGTTCCTGCTGTTGTTCCTGCTGCTGTTGTTCCTGCTGCTGTTGTTCCTGCTGCTGTTGTTCCTGCTGCTGTTGTTCCTGCTGCTGTTGTTCCTGCTGCTGTTGTTCCTGCTGCTGTTGTTCCTGCTGCTGTTGTTCATGCTGCTGTTGTTCCTGCTGCTGTTGTTCCTGCTGCTGTTGTTCCTGCTGCTGTTGTTCCTGCTGCTGTTGTTCCTGCTGCTGTTGTTCCTGCTGCTGTTGTTCCTGCTGCTGTTGTTCCTGCTACTGTTGTTCCTGCTGCTGTTGTTCCTGCTGCTGTTGTTCCTGCTGCTGTTGTTCCTGCTGCTTTGTCTTGTTGTTCCTGCTCTGTTGTTCCTGCTGCTGTTGTTCCTGCTGCTGTTGTTCCTGCTGCTGTTGTTCCTGCTGCTGTTGTTCCTGCGTTGTTCCTGCTGCTGTTCCTGCTGTCCGCTGTTGTTCCTCTGTTGTTCCTGCTGATGTTGTTCCTGCTGCTGTTGTTTCTGCTGCTGTTGTTCCTGCTGCTGTTGTTCCTGTTGCTGCACTTTCGAAGTCTACTTAGTAGTTGGCTTTCGCCTATCTGTTGCTACTATATACCAACTCTCTCTCTCTCTCTCTCTCTCTCTCTCTCTCTTCTCTCTCTCTCTCTCTCTCTCTCTCTCTCTCTCTCTCTCTCTCTCTCTCTCTCTAATAAATATACTTGTGGTATTGCTACATTAATGTTCTTAGAGTCGAGTGCTGCTACCCACACCTGGCATCACACACCTGGCATCACACACCTGGCATCACACACCTGGCATCACACACCTGGCATCACACACCTGGCATCACACACCTGGCACCACACACCTGGCATCACACACCTGGCATCACACACCTGGCATCACACACCTGGCATCACACACCTGGCATCACACACCTGGCATCACACACCTGGCACCACACACCTGGCACCACACACCTGGCATCACACACCTGGCATCACACACCTGGCATCACACACCTGGCATCACACACCTGGCATCACACACCTGGCATCACACACCTGGCATCACACACCTGGCATCACTCTCATATCAACAAGTGTAGAGGGAAACATCAAAGTTTCGCCGCTGCCTCACATGTAAACACGCATAACTCAGAATTCAGTTTGCTAGGTTTATTATATACCCCATAATTCCCATTTTCTGGGTGATGGTCATCCCTTACCGTCCTGAGGGCGGTGGTAGTGTAGTTAGTGAAGATTTCTTCCAGGTAACCAGACGTCATTTCAAAATTCGCCCTCAGCAAGTACATACCAGCGCCCCACCTAACACAGAACACCAGCACAAGAACAGGAATCATATAGCATAAAGGAATTTCCTACCCAGATTTTGAGATTCTCTACAGGAACTGTCTTCTCACTCCCTCCTCGACCCATCCTTCCAAGCGACCACCTGACACTCCCTACTCCCCTGCAAGGTCAGATATGCAACTTTTTCTATAAATTCATGTTCTTCTTTCACTTGTGTATCTGCTGAAGAAGATCCCAAAAGGGGGGTCGAAATATACAGATCAATCGACCTCCTGTGTTTCTGTCTCTTTGTGGACTCTTATTGAGGATTTCTTCCAGGATAGAGCATTCTTCTTCTTCCAGGAAATCGTTAATGCAGATAGGAACTACTCTTGTAAAACAAAAACGCGTTTATTTTTGACTTCGTGGTTATCTGTTAGTGATTCTGGTGATTATCCCCCCACGGGCGGTCTCAGACCAGGCCTCCTAACATGAAAGGAAATCTTACATGAATAAGAATTATTAAGAAGCATAGGAAAGTAAGAAGTGCGTATATGCTGAATTTTAGAAGAGGTTCGTAAGATTTGCTTGGCTTTTTTTGTCATGAGACAGAAAAAAAAAAATGAAGACGCTTGCCAGAGTGAAAAATATTTGAAAGGTTTCCAATTCATACTTATTTGGCAGGATGGTAGCGCCTCCCTGTATGGCTGGCAGGATGGTAGCGCCTCCCTGTATGGTTGGCAGGATGGTAGCGCCTCTCTGTATGGCTGGCAGGATGGCAGCGCCTCCCTGTATGGCTGGTGGCTGGAAGGATGGTAGCGCCTCCCTGTATGGCTGGTGGCTGGAAGGATGGTAGCGCCTCCCTGTATGGCTGGTGGCTGGAAGGATGGTAGCGCCTCCCTGTATGGCTGGTAGCTGGAAGGATGGTAGCGCCTCCCTGTATGGCTGGTGGCTGGAAGGATGGTAGCGCCTCCCTGTATGGCTGGTGGATTTCCATAATTTTTAAACGATGTTCGTTGTCAGGCGTGCAGAGCAAAACATCAAGATCTTTGTTAGATAGATACAAGAGCAGCTAATGAGACATTTATTACAGCTTCAGCTGCGTGTCGAGGCCAGGGACTTGACTGACGCTTCTGGCCAGCGACCTGTAGCCATAATAAATTGTCTCATCTCTTCCTCTTGAGCCCTTTTACCTAATATAATGTCGGTAATTTTACTAATACTTATACATCAAGGTCTTTAGAGATATTTAATGATTTTATGGTTCTGTAGAGATGTTTAAAGATGTTTAGAGTTCTGTACGGATCTTTAGGGATTTGTGGAGGTTATCGTCAAAGATAGTGACGGTGACGTTGAGAATAATAATTATCATCCTTGAGGAGGCTTGGTGCCCATCATCCTATGATGACGTGAGGCTCGTCAGCTCGTCTGGCAGCTATATCCACGTTGTCTTGAAGTCTCTACCATCTTCCTCACCCTAGTGAAGGCTGCATGGTCTGTGAAGAGATGTTCATTGTACTACGACTGCTGATGCTGAAGCGGAAATGATGTTAAAATATGTCCCTTGGAGGCTCTGTGTTTAATTCATCTGGTTAACGTAAGTTCTTGTAACGCTACGAGTCATGTCCTCTACACCACAAGTCCCACTTGGTGGGGTTACAGCTGTCTTTCATCCAGCGTAGTAATAGTCACCTCAGTACTAATTAAAGAAGCCGATCTCATGGATAACGCCCAGACAATGAGGTCACAGGCAGTTTTGAATCTCTTCAAAGATTCTCCTCGATCAGAAAGTATAGAGTGGAGCCGCTTCTTTATGCGTCAAGTGTGTTGCCACACTGACCTCGTTAGAGTTGGGGGACTTCATGTATATATCTGGAGTTTTTCTTTATACTTATTGAAAATGCTGATTCGCAACAGGAATTACTTTTGGGCAGTCATAAAGGAGTTGTCAGGGAAACACAGGGCAGTGATGAATATACAACTTCTAAAACATTTATCTATATTGATTCTACAGAACTGATGCAAACATTCTTCGAGGACGTCAGTGACAGACGAGACGAAGAAATGCAGACAGGTTTTTAGTGTCTAGATTTCTTTTAAATGAAGCCTTGCACCTCCCTGCTTTTGTATGACGTTCTGAACTCAGCCATTATTCTTTATGTGAGCGAATCATTTGTACTCCCCTCTGCCCACTAGTATATGGGAAGATTTTGTGACTAGTTAATGGACCGAAACGTCGTCATAGAGTTTCTTTCTCCTATGTACGGGTTATTTGTTTATTGTTCCAGTCAAGGTATTGTGCCTTTGTGCTCTTTGTGATCTTCAAGAATTTTTTTATAGAATCATTAGTCATTGTGGCCGTCCAGTAGGGAAGCGACTTAACTCAGATTGAGGATGTAATGTTGTGATGGAACAGATGATTAAGTGCATTGTTGATGATACCTTTGAGCAGGTTGGTACCCTTCAGTAATGACTGTGTGTGAGGAGTATTATACTCGATACCAGGTTGTTTGGATTCATATCTTTGCGTCAAACATCGTCGTTAAAGGAGAGTGATAGTTTAGCACAGATCTTTAAAGATATCCAGAGTTCTCTGCAGTTCTCAGGTGATCTTTAAGATTCTTTGGAGATCGTTAAAAAAAAAGTTAAATTCTTGTGTGAACACTTTCTGACAACACTAGCAGGTGTTGCTGTATCGTAGGTGCGTGTATTGTGTAGTATCTACATTGTATAACTATCATATTCAAGTCATATCTTTGTATATTTCTTTTTGTAGCTTGCTCATGATAAATGCTGTATTGTATAATGTATCACTTTTGAGTTATAATGTATTTGGCAGTTGGCTAACTGCGATGTTGCTAAATTAATTCTGAAGAAGACAGCGTGTGTGTGCCAGCCTTCTTATTGCTGGAGGTATGTGCATATATTACTTGTGTTTACTTACTTGTGCTTGAGGGGGGTTGGGAGTCGAACCTCAGCTGCTGGCTCTCGTCTCTTGACCTTCCATCCACTGACTTAGCTGGTTCCTAATCCCTTGGTTAGGCGTACTGTCGTACCTGCTTATGAATTCATGTGTGATATTTTCTTGTACAGGTATGGTATATGTTGCGGCCTCCTACCAAACTGGTGGTTAGATTGTTAACCTGCCGGCCTGCAGTACCACTGGGTACGTCATCAAACCCAATGTGGGGACTGCTGAGCCTGCCTCACTGAGAGTGTTCACCAGACTGCCTCACGGAGTACACCTGAAGGTGACACCTACTGACTTCGTTCATCGCAGGCTTCTGTAGCAGATCTCTGGTTTCTGTTACCTGCGAGCCTCACCTCAGTCTGTTGACTTCAGTTATGTGTGATACTGAGAGTCGTGTGATATGACAAGTAGTGTCGGGTAACCCGGTGAGTGTTGATGTGTCAAATGACACGGTGAAAAGGAAGTATTGAGACTGAGTGTCATGACACGGAGTAAAGGAAGTACAGAGACGTAGTGTTATGACACGGAGCAAAGGCAGTATTGTGGATGTACCACGGAGATGGAGTGTCATGGAACACGGAGAATAGGTGGTGTCATGGGACACGATGATGGAGTGTCATAACACTGGGATTGGTAGTGTCGTGAGACACCAGAAGACGGCAGTGACATATGACACTGAGGCACTATAGGGTCATGACGATTTACTTTATAATTGTTATTTGTTATTGTGTATGTGATATATCTATACCAAAGATAAGAATAGTAAAGATTATAAATTTTAGTGTTTATTTTGGAATCCGGAACTCTCTTATGTTACTACACTGGTATGTAGATGAATGGTTCAAAGAACCGACAAGTTGTTAACTTAGACACTACATCCTTTCTGACACAGCAACATCTTGAGATCTTGATACAAACGGATTCTTCAACACTTGTCCAACCTTAGGACGAAGACCTACTTCGACTAGTGGATGGTACCACTATGACTCCACCTCCTCCTGCTTCGTCTCACCTGTCTACAGTATATAAGCAACTTCTATTTGCCCTATGCTGTACTTGCTTCAAGATTGATGGACTGAACACATCGACTCCAGGCCGAGGGACTGATTACCTCAAACTCCTCCTCTCCTTTCAACTTTCTACTTTGTATTGGACTGATGAAGCCACTGTGTGGAGAAACGTTTTCCTCAATAAAGATACCCAAGTGTTGCATATGTGTCTAATTTTACTATACTGGTAACAGGCAAATGAAATGAAAATACACTCTACCAGTGTGGAGATGTTTTTATAAGAGAACCAGTGTTTGTAATAGTATATAATACCGACAAGATGAAGAATTAGACACATGTGCAACATCTGGGTATCTTTATTGTAGACGTTTCGCCCTCCAGTGTCTTTATCTCATCTTTTGTATATAGTTCTACTGTCTTCCAATTATGTCCTGCCGGTCACTCAGTGTCTAGACACTACAGCTTGGATGCTGGTCACTAGCATTGATAAAGCCACTGGAGGGCGAAACATCTACTATAAAAATACCAAGATGTTGCACATATGTCTAATTCTTCATTAGTGCCAAATATACGTGGGAGAAACATTCAGATCTCCACACACGACGCATTTCTGAACACAACACTGTCAGCATAATGAACCCTTTGAACATCGCCTGTGTTTCCCACAGAAACTCCCACAACCACCTGATCAGTTACAATGGAACCCGATTGATTGTCACAGAAGAAGACGCTTCAAAACGCAGCATTCTGGAATTGCCACATCAAACAACATCAACCAGAACAGCGGCTTCTATAACACAACTGAACCTCTTGCCAAGAATCTTCTTGACCGCTATCCCACATAGCAACAGCTCAGAGTATGGAAGAACGTGGCAACAAGTTTAATGGTCTAAGTTAGGCAGGTTAAACTAAGTTAGGCAGGTTAAACTAATTTAGGCAGGTTAAACTAATTTAGGCAGGTTAAACTAAGTTAGGCAGGTTAAACTAAGTTAGGCAGGTTAAACTAAGTTAGGCAGGTCCCTCTCGAATCCAACCTCTTTCTTAGCCATATGTGTCCATCCCGTCAGTATTCTGTTTTTCAAGCCGTAACGGCTTGACAAAGCTCCTGGAGAGCGAAACGTTGCCACAATAAAATGTCTCATTAGTTGCATTTGTGTCCTTTTACTTAACAAGTTGTAAGTAGTACAGTGGCGGACCTACATTTTTGGGGCCCTGAAGCTTGAACTGTTATGGGGGCCCCTCCGCAACTCCTTCTCATACAGTAGACCCAAAATTTTGGTCCAGTGGCTTACGCGACGGTCTGGAGTTTTGAGACTCTCTGACCGCGGGTTCGAACCCCACACGTGGTATGGTTTGTTTGCAATCGTGTCATTACGATTTCGTGAGTCATGTATTGAAAAGGACATTTATTAGGACTGATGAAGCCACTCGTGGCGAAACGTTTCCTGTAATAAATGTCCTGGACTGTACATAAATGTTCTTTTCCGCATGGGTCAGTAGGAGCACTTGATGGGTCAGTAGGAGCACTTGATGGGTCAGTAGGAGCACTTGATCATGTTAATCAGTTCCTAGTCAGCCTCCAATACATTCCAATGCTTTTCTTTTCTTTCACTGCCTTTGTTTATAACAAAGGTAGATCATGGGTGTTGATTAAGCACTGATCATAGGTGGGTAGCGAGAGTTATGGCACTCCTAAGTGTCTCAGTGCCAAGCCTTTTTTTTTTGTTTGCGATACCCAGTGCCCCGTATACGGTCTGAGAGTAGGTCACTGTTGACGTGAGAGTGTGCGTGGTGGTCTGGCTCTGGTTATGTTCACTCTATGGTGTCACTTGGTCACTCTTTTGTTTTGGGTCTGCATCAACCGCCATGTTTGTGTTGATTTCATGCACCGTCATAATAATAATAATAATAATAATAATAATTATATAATATTTTTATTATTATTGTTATTAATATTATTGTTGTTATTAATATTATTGTTGTTATTAATATTATTATTATATTCTACTACTGCTGCTGCTACTACTGACAATAATAATTATAATTTTCATAATAATAATATTATATTTTTATCATTATTATTATTCTTGTTATTATCCTTCCATTTTTCCCCTATCAAATACGAGAGTAGAGTTTGCATGTGTACTCTCCCTACACCACTGGCTCTTATCTATTGCCAGTATCAGTGTCTATTGCCGTCCACCCCTAATCTAATGTATGACCCTCAAATAACACTTCCGTCGCTACTACTTCCATCAACTCACAGGATATATACACTGAGAGGTACTCACCTAGTTGAGGTTGCAGGGGTCGAGTCATAACTCCTGCGTGTGTCCTGTGTGTCTCAGTGTATATACACCGAGAATTTGTATTAATCCCTTATTTTAGGGATTAAATCATTCTTAACTGGTGGTGAACTGGTGACTTGGTTTTAAAAACACGTGAGGAAACACTAGGACGTGTTTATGAGAAAACGTTTCGGTCCCAGGACTTTGATTACTGGATCAAGGTCCCAGGACCGAAACGTTTTCTAATAAATATGTCCTAGTGTTTGCTTACGTGTATTTTAAGCCAATTTGTCGGTATCAGCCTTAATGACCATCGTGTAGTCGATAGTTAAATCCCATTAACAAACCATTAACTGATAATTATTCAGATCCTGAAGAAGACAGATTAAGTAATATTACTGGCACCATCAGCTCATAAACATGCTATCATTCAGTGGGACTCATTCTGTGGAGGCACTTGTTTTCCCGAGGGCCAAGACTCCAATGTCTATGATGCCTATAAACTTCAAGGAGGTCGTTGAGGGATTTCTTCTAGTGGAAATTTTGTTGCTAGGCTTACAGAACAATTCAAGAATACAATATTGATAAGTTAAGTGAGTTTTCCCGAGTCTGATTCTCTTTCCTCGCATTGTGTTGCTATTCCTCTTTCTGTCCGTCATAATCCCTTTCCTTCTCTCTCAGTATCTGTCTTTCCTTCTCTTTCTCCTTCACACAGTGTAATACACTGCGTGATTCACAGTATATAAGAAACGTTTGCCCACATAACCTCAACTCTCCTACCATCGAGATTTAATACCGAGTATTGAATATATTAATTCCAATGTTGTATATGTAAACACAGTGTTGGAATTAGGGGAAGCGAGCCTAATACGATACGTATTCATTAACACTTCATCAAAGGATTTACGCTTTATTATTAATTCACTAAGGCTTAACTCTCATTTAATGAAATAACCAAAATTATTGGAGAATATCATATCAGATTGTTGCCTTTGAGAGCGATATTAATTAACAGAGATTAGATATTGTTTTAAGCCTCAGGTCTATTTTTTTATTTACCAAAATTGGATATATCAACTTTTTGCTGCTACCCCATTTTATGGGACAGTTTACACAGTGGGATCAAAATTTATGTTTTGCTGTCGTATTCCGTGACGCAGGATGGTTACACTCATGGTTACACTCATGGTTACACTCATGGTTACACTCATGTGTTACACTCAGTGTTACACTCATGGTTACACTCATGTGTTACACTCATTCCTCAGGTTACACTCTGTTACACTCAGTGTTACACTCAGTGTTACACTCAGTGTTACACTCAGTGTTACACTCATGGTTACACTCATGGTTACACTCATGGTTACACTCAGTGTTACACTCATGGTTACACTCATGGTTACACTCATGGTTACACTCATGGTTACACTCATGGTTACACTCATGGTTACACTCAGTGTTACACTCATGGTTACACTCATGGTTACACTCATGGTTACACTCATGGTTACACTCAGTGTTACACTCAGTGTTACACTCGGTGTTACACTCATGGTTACACTCGGTGTTACACTCATGGTTACACTCAGTGTTACACTCATGGTTACACTCAGTGTTACACTCAGTGTTACACTCATGGTTACACTCATGGTTACACTCATGGTTACACTCAGTGTTACACTCATGGTTACACTCAGTGTTACACTCATGGTTACACTCATGGTTACACTCATGGTTACACTCAGTGTTACACTCATGGTTACACTCATGGTTACACTCAGTGTTACACTCAGTGTTACACTCAGTGTTACACTCATGGTTACACTCGGTGTTACACTCATGGTTACACTCAGTGTTACACTCATGGTTACACTCAGTGTTACACTCATGGTTACACTCATGGTTACACTCATGGTTACACTCAGTGTTACACTCATGGTTACACTCATGGTTACACTCATGGTTACACTCATGGTTACACTCATGGTTACACTCAGTGTTACACTCAGTGTTACACTCAGTGTTACACTCATGGTTACACTCATGGTTACACTCATGGTTACACTCAGTGTTACACTCATGGTTACACTCAGTGTTACACTCATGGTTACACTCAGTGTTACACTCAGTGTTACACTCAGTGTTACACTCATGGTTACACTCAGTGTTACACTCATGGTTACACTCATGGTTACACTCATGGTTACACTCATGGTTACACTCAGTGTTACACTCAGTGTTACACTCAGTGTTACACTCATGGTTACACTCAGTGTTACACTCAGTGTTACACTCAGTGTTGAATGTCAGGGTTTGCATCCAGCACAGCTGGATGGAGGTGCTGTTACATTTGCATTATCATCTGTCACGATAACCTATCTCGTACACAGAAGAAATGGATTTTTTACGAAGATATGCCGTCATCACGGGTCATCTGCCTGAGAGGCTGGCGAGGGGACACAGCGGTAATATGGAAGGTCGTAGATTTTCTGAATTCGAACCGAGATAGTTGATTGGTTAATTAGCCTTAAAGCTTATCGACTAATCATGTCATTAAGGCTGTATATAACCTGTTCACCACCAGTCAAGAATACTTTTATACCTAAAGAAAAGGAGGGATTTAAGTAAACTCTGGGCGTATATACACTGAGAGATACACATCTCTCAGTTTATATATCCTGTATCGTGAGGTGGTGTTTCGACACCTAATAAACTATCACTGTCTATATGCAACAAATTAATCATCCCAGCCACATTACTGAACCAACGAACGTCCTGTGAGCGTTGTGACTCTTCCTTACTGTTATCAACATTTAGTTTCGAACTGGTCACAGAATATATAGAATGTTATTTAACAAAGGTCTGATAGGGACCGTTATTAGTTGAGTGAATTATCCAAACAGGTAAATTTGCAAGACCGTTATTTTCAATGTTTTGTCATAATGTCAGGTAGTTTGGGGTGTGATAATTCATTAATCTTACGTTTTAACCTTAAAATGTCATTTAACTTACATTTATAAGTAACCAGTCATCTGGAAGCACAAGGTTTAGGTTCCAGACAGCAGACCTTAAGTTGAAGCTTGCTAGGATAGTCAACGTGGAAGACCTTAATCCGGGTCAGCATCCACACTAGCCTGCTAGTTTAAGGAGTGGCTGGCTAGCGGTTGGACCCCACTTCGTTGAGTGAGAGGCACATCGCATGTGAGTGTGCGTCATGAGAGGCGCACGACTGAGTGAGAGGCACATCGCATGTGAGTGTGCGTCATGAGAGGCGCACGACTGAGTGAGAGGCACATCTCATGTGAGTGTGCGTCATGAGAGGCGCACGACTGAGTGAGAGGCACATCTCATGTGAGTGTGTGTCATGAGAGGCGCACGACTGAGTGAGAGGCACATCTCATGTGAGTGTGTGTCATGAGAGGCGCACGACTGAGTGAGAGGCACATCTCATGTGAGTGTGCGTCATGAGAGGCGCACGACTGAGTGAGAGGCACATCTCATGTGAGGGTGCGTCATGAGAGGCGCATGACTGAGTGAGAGGCACATCTCATGTGAGGGTGCGTCATGAGAGGCGCACGACTGATGCTGCACATCTTGATTCCTTATCCAACTTTTATACAGAAACAACCAGTGTATAGGGAATTTGTGAAGGTCATATCACCCTCAGTTTGTGAAGGCAGATTAACTAAGGAGGTTGGAATCTGCACTGCCAACTCAGGGCAACCCCAGTGCCAGCCCAAGATTAAGCTGGTATACACCTCGTAGAGAGAGAGTTTGTGTGTGTTGGTTAGTGGCAAGTTGTCAAAGGCACTTGTCAATAGACACTTGGCTTGTTCTTTGTGGTATGTGCCTTTAGTTACCAGTTGTCAAAGGTACTGTGTGTGTGTGTGTGTGTGTGTGTGTTACAGTGGACGGGGTTAGTAGGTGTTCAGCATATGAGTGGTAACGACGCAATTATTGAAGGTCGACGAGTGCACACACACACACACACTCACACACATGCACACACACGTACACACACGTGTACACACACACACACATACACACACACACACACAGGGCGGGGGCAGGAGCTGAGTCTCGACCCCTGCAACCACAATTAGGTGAGTACAATTAGGTGAGTACACGAAGACTCAGGTGAACCACAGGGATGTTAGGAAGTATTTCTTCAGTCACAGAGTTGGAAGGAAGTGGAATAGTCTGGGAAGTGATGTAGTGGAGGCAGGATCCATACATAGCTTTAAGGAGAGGTATGATAAAGCTCATGGAGCGGGTAAAGTGACCGAGTAGCGGCCATTGAAGAGGCGATGCCAGGAGCTGTGAATCGACCCCTGCAACCACAACTAGGTGAGTACACACACACACATACACACACACACACTGTAGCCACAGTTGTAAACTGTAGTGTCAACTCAGAGCCAACCCAATTCCAACCCAGGGCTAAGCCAGTGCCAAATCAGGGCTAACCCAGGGCCAAGCCAGTGGCTCTCAGATGAATTCTCATTTTTCTTGATCTCGTTACCGCCCAGTCACTAATGACAGGATCTGATATCGTTAACCGCAGCCTCGTTAACTGTCCTTGTTACCTGTATCCTCGTTACCCCTACCTTCGTTAAGAATTATATCATTAACTAGATCCCCATGAACTGTCCTCGTTACTTGCAGTCTCGTT
The DNA here is from genome assembly GCA_009830355.1 of Cherax destructor. Classification (NCBI taxonomy): domain Eukaryota; kingdom Metazoa; phylum Arthropoda; class Malacostraca; order Decapoda; family Parastacidae; genus Cherax; species Cherax destructor. The sequence continues at coordinate 153,404 of WNWK01003618.1, forward strand.
ACCCCCCCTTCGTTAACGCATCATTAACGAGTGCTTCTATTACCGTGTCGTTGATAGCTCCAGCCTCGTTACCATCCCTCGTTAACAATGATATCGGTAAGATAACTCGTTTATCAGGGCTTCCTTAATCAATGTCTACATAATTAGTGCCCTTAATTAACACCTTAATCAGTGTCTTCTTAACCAGGGTCTTCTTAACCAGGATCTTCTTAATCAGTGCCTTCTTAACCAGGGTCTTCTTAACCAGGGTCTTCTTAACCAGGGTCTTCTTAACCAGTGCCTTCTTAACCAGGGTCTTCTTAACCAGGGTCATCTTAACCAGTGCCTTCTTAACCAGGGTCTTCTTAACCAGGGTCTTCTTAACCAGAGTCTTCTTAACCAGGGTCTTCTTAACCAGGGTCTTCTTAACCAGGGTCATCTTAACCAGTGCCTTCTTAACCAGGGTCTTCTTAACCAGGGTCATCTTAACCAGTGCCTTCTTAACCAGGGTCTTCTTACCAGGGTCTTCTTAACCAGGGTCTTCTTAACCAGGGTCTTCTTAACCAGGGTCTTCTTTATCAGGGTCTTCTTTATCAGGGTATTCTTTATCAGGGTCTTCTTAACCAGGGTCTTCTTTATCAGGGTCTTCTTAACCAGGGTCTTCTTAACCAGTGCCTTCTTAACCAGGGTCTTCTTTATCAGGGTCTTCTTAACCAGGGTCTTCTTAACCAGGGTCTTCTTAACCAGTGCTTTCTTAACCAGGGTCTTCTTTATCAGGGTCTTCTTAACCAGGGTCTTCTTTATCAGGGCCTCTTTAATTTAGTCTTTGAAATGGAAGGTAATTAGGAAGATTAGGATGGCTTTAATTGTGAGGATCAAGAGCCCTTCGTTAGCATCAAGGCATCACCCTCGAGGACAGTTACCATCAAGGCACCACCCTCGAGGACAGTTAGCATCAAGGCACCACCCTCGAGGACAGTTAGCATCAAGGCACCACCCTCGAGGACAGTTAGCATCAAGGCACCACCCTCGAGGACAGTTAGCATCAAGGCACCACCCTCGAGGACAGTTAGCATCAAGGCACCACCCTCGAGGACAGTTAGCATCAAGGCACCACCCTCGAGGACAGTTATATCAAGAGTCCGTGGCTTGGTTGGTAGCGTCCTCAACTCACTCGCTGAGGGTCCGTGATCGATCCCCGGCACGGGTGAAACTTGGGCATGTTTCCTTACACCTGCTGTCCCTGTTCACCTAGCAGTAAGTAGGTACCTGGGTATTACTCACACCTGCTGTCCCTGTTCACCTAGCAGTAAGTAGGTACCTGGTTTACTCACACCTGCTGTCCCTGTTCACCTAGCATAAGTAGGTTGGTATTACTCACACCTGCTGTCCCTGTTCACCTAGCAGTAAGTAGGTACCTGGGTATTACTCACACCTGCTGTCCCTGTTCACCTAGCAGTAAGTAGGTACCTGGGTATTACTCACACCTGCTGTCCCTGTTCACCTAGCAGTAAGTAGGTACCTGGGTATTACTCACACCTGCTGTCCCTGTTCACCTAGCAGTAAGTAGGTACCTGGGTTACTCACACCTGCTGTCCCTGTTCACCTGGAGCAGTTGGTGTAGGTACCTACGGTATACTGTCTAACCTGCTTCCCTGTTCACCTACGTACGTAATACTACCTGTACTGTGTATAATACCTACCCTTATCCCTGTTCACCTAGCAGTAAGTGGTCCTGGTTACTCACCCTGCTGTCCCGTTCACCTAGCAGAATCAGGTACCTCGGGTATTAGGTCTTACACTCTCCCTGTTCACCTAGAGTAGTCCTGAGTGCCTTAATTCTCACCTCGGTTATCCTGGTGGCAAATCCTGTGGTCATCCTGGGAGCACATTAAGGGTATCCTGTGGCTATACCTCCCTACCTCGTGTTATCCGGGTGCTACACTCCTAGCCGGTTATCCTGGGTGGCTAACATCCCTACCCGTGTTATCCTGGGTGGCTAAAATCCCTACCCGGGTTATCCTGGAGTGCTAACATCCCTACCCGGTTATCCTGGGTGGCTAACAATCCCTACCCGGGTTATCCTGGTGGCTAACTCCTACCGGTTATCCTGGGGCTACACCCTCCCGGTTATCCTGGGGGCTAAATCCTACCCGGGTTATCCTGGGTGGCTAACTCCCGCTTCCTGGGTTATCCTGTGCTAACATCCCTACCCGGGTTATCCTGGGTGGCTAACATCCTACCTCGGGTTATCCTGGGTGGTAACAACTCCCTACCGGGTTATCCTGGGTGGCTACTCCCTACCCGGGTTATCCTGGGTGGCTAAAATCCCTACCCGGGTTATCCTGGGGGCTAACAATCCCTACCGGGTTATCCTGGTGGCTAACTCCCTACCCGGGTTATCCTGGGTGCTAACCCTCCCTACCCGGTTATCCTGGGTGGCTAACCTCCTACCCCGGTTATCCGGGTGGCTAACTCCACGTTATCCTGGGTGGCTACAATCCCTACCCGGGTTATCCTGGGTGGCTAACAATCCCTACCCCGGGTTATCCTGGGTGGCTAACCCTCCTACCGGGTTATCCTGGGTAGCTAACCTCCCTACCCGGTTATCCTGTAACCCTCCCCGGTTATCCTGGGTGGCTAACAATCCCTACCCGGGTTATCCTGGGGCTAACAATCCTACCCGGGTTATCCTGGGTGGCTAACATCCCTACCCGGGTTATCCTGGGTGGCTAACCCTCCCTACCCGGTTATCCTGGGTGGCTAACTCCTACCCGGGTTATCCTGGGTGGCTAACTCCCTACCCCGGGTTATCCTGGGTGGCTAACAATCCCTACCCGGGTTATCCTGGGTGGCTAACAATCCCTACCGGGTTATCCTGGGGGCTAACAATCCTACCCGGGTTATCCTGGAGGCTAACAATCCCTACCCGGGTTATCCTGGGTGGCTAACAATCCCTACCCGGGTTATCCTGGGTGGCTAATCCCTACCCGGGTTATCCTGGGTGGCTAACATCCCTACCCCGGGTTATCCTGGGTGGCTAACCTCCCTACCCGGGTTATCCTGGGTGGCTAACCTCCCTACCCCGGTTATCCTGGGTGGCTAACTCCCTACCCGGTTATCCTGGGTGGCTAACCTCCCTACCCGGTTATCCTGGGTGCTAACTCCCTACCCGGTTATCCTGGGTGGCTAACAATCCCTACCCCGGGTTATCCTGGGAGGCTAACAATCCCTACCCCGGGTTATCCTGGGAGGCTAACAATCCCTACCCCGGGTTATCCTGGGAGGCTAACCCTCTACCCCGGGTTATCCTGGGAGGCTAACAATCCCTACCCGGGTTATCCTGGGTGGCTAACCTCCCTACCCGGGTTATCCTGGGTAGCTAACCTCCCTACCCGGTTATCCTGGGTGGCTAACCCTCCCTACCCGGGTTATCCTGGGTGCTAACCTCCCTACCCGGTTATCCTGGGTGGCTAACATCCCTACCCCGGGTTATCCTGGGTGGCTAACAATCCTACGTTATCCTGGAGCTACAATCCCCCGGGTTATCCTGGGTGGCTAACCTCCCCCCGGGTTATCCTGGTGGCTAACCCTCCCTACCGGGTTATCCTGGTGCTAACCCTCCCTACCCGGGTTATCCTGGGTGGCTAACCCTCCCTACCCCGGTTATCCTGGGTGGCTAACCCCTACCCGGTTATCCTGGGTGGCTAACCCTCCCTACGGTTATCCTGGGTGGCTAACCTCCCTACCGGGTTATCTGGGGCTAACTCCCTACCGGGTTATCCTGGGTGCTAACCTCCTACCCGGGTTATCCTGGGTGGCTAACCCCTACCCGGGTTATCCTGGGGCTAATCCTACCGGGTTATCCTGGGTCTAACCCTCCTACCCGGTTATCCTGGGTGGCTAACCTCCTACCCGGGTTATCCGGTAGCTAACCTTCCTACCCGGGTTATCCTGGGTGGCTAACAATCCCTACCCCAGGTTATCCTGGAGGCTAACAATCCTACCCCTGGTTATCCTGGGTGGCTAACCCTCCCTCCCGGTTATCCTGGGTGGCTAACCTCCTACCTCGGTTATCCTGGGTGGCTAACCTCCCTACCCGTGTTATCCTGGGTGGCTAACCCTCCCTACCCCGGGTTATCCTGGGTTGCTAACCCTCCCTACCCCGTGTTATCCTGGGTGGCTAACCCTCCCTACCCCGTGTTATCCTGGGTGGCTAACAATCCCTACCCCGGGTTATCCTGGGAGGCTAACAATCCCTACCCCGGGTTATCCTGGGAGGCTAACAATCCCTACCCCGGGTTATCCTGGGTGGCTAACCCTCCCTACCCCGGGTTATCCTGGGTGGCTAACCCTCCCTACCCCGGGTTATCCTGGGTGGCTAACCCTCATTACCCCGGGTTATCCTTGGTGGCTAACCCTCCCTACCCCGTGTTATCCTGGGTGGCTAACCCTCCCTATCCCGGGTTATCCTGGGTGGCTAACCATCCCTACCCCGTGTTATCCTGGGTGGCTAACCCTCCCTACCCCGGGTTATCCTGGGTGGCTAACCCTCCCTACCCGGGTTATCCTGGGTGGCTAACCCTCCCTACCTCGGGTTATCCTGGGTAGCTAACCCTCCCTACCCGGGGTTATCCTAGGTAACTAACCCTCCCTACCCCGGGTTATCCTGGGTAGCTAACCCTCCCTACCCGGGGTTATCCTGGGTAACTAACCCTCCCTACCCCGGGTTATCCTGGGAAGCTAACCCTCCCTACCTCGGGTTATCCTGGATGGCTAACCCTCTTTACCCTCGGATTATCCTGGGTAGCTAACCCTCCCTACCCCGGATTATCCTGGGTAGCTAACCCTCCCTACCCCGAGTTATCCTGGGTGGCTAACCCTCCCTACCCCAGGTTATCCTGGGTGGCTAACCCTCCCTACCCCGGGTTATCCTGGGTAGCTAACCTTCCCTACCCTGGGTTATCCTGGGTGGCTAACCCTCCCTATCCGGGGTTATCCTGGGTAGCTAACCCTCCCTACCTTCGGTTATCCTGGATGGCTAACCCTCCCTACCCCAGGTTATCCTGGGTGGCTAACCCTCGCTACCTTGGGTTATCCTGGGTGGCTAACCCTCCGTACTCCAGGTTATCCTGGGTAGCTAACCCTCCCTACCCCGGATTATCCTGGTGGCTAACCCTCCCTACCCCGGGTTATCCTGGGTGGCTAACCCTCCCTACCCCAGGTTATCCTGGGTAGCTAACCCTCCCTACCCCGGATTATCCTGGGTGGTTAACCCTCCCTACCCCGGGTTATCGTGGGTGGCTAACCCTCCTTACCCCAAGAAAATCTTATCTCACCAGCATCAAGGCACCATTGTTCAAGAGTCTCTCACCAGCATCAAGGCACCATTGTTCAAGTGGCTTTACCAGAATCAAGGCACCACCAGTGAAGGCTTCAGTGAAACTCTCAGACCTGTTATATTTACTGTTAGATGCTTCAGTGTGTTGTAGGCAGGAACCTTGCTGGTGGTGGTGTGGGTCAAGGAAAACCAGGTGAGTCTACACACGTGTGGGTACACCTCATGCCCACCACGCCCACATTCCCAGGGGCTACGGTATGACTTCCTCTACCTACGTGTGGGTATACGTCATACCTAACACACGCAAACCCAGGGGTAGCATAGTAACCTCATCTACCTACGTGTGGGTATACGGCGATGGGGCCTACCTACCTATCTGGAGTAGGTAGGTAGTCTCCATGAGATCTCTCTCTATGGGTCCTGAGAGAGGGAGCAGAGGCGCTATGTGTACCACTAACAACAATCTTCAACACATCTATCGAAACAGGGCGACTACCTGAGGTATGGAAGACAGCAAATGTGGTCCCAATTTTTAAAAAGAAGACAGACATGAAGCATTAAACTACAGACCAGTGTTACTGACATGTATAGTATGCAAAGTGTTGCGTCCTGGCCAGAGACACAAGTGTTATATTGAAGAATTCTATATTCCCTGTATGTCTAGGTAGGGTTTTATATGATGTATAGCTAACTACCCATCCGCTCGTTAACAGGTCAGGAATTCCCGCCTTACCACGTCATCGTACCCAATGATGTGGCCACCGGCTTCACCTCAGTCAGTCATCAGCGGGTCTTTCATAGAGGACAGTCCTCTCTCACATTTTGAGAAAAGCACTTCGATTCCTGGATTTAATCTTCTGGCCCTCGTGAGGTTCCCTAGTGAGCCTCCAGAACCTTGAACAGTATAAAGTCTCTAACGCTGCTCAGAGCAAGTGTGAGCTGCAGTATTGGAGACACTGGAGTTTGTCTCTAGTTCTGGCAGAAGCAAGTTTAAGCGACATAGTCTTAAAGAGGACTGTGTGAAGTCCTGTGAAACAGATTCATCGGAAAACTTCTTTAAGTGTAGAACATTCAAGTGTTAAACCTGACTCATTGGGGTTGAGTGAAGAAAAGTGTCACATTATGTGAAAGGAATGTCTTGCGACTCTAGAGTCATTTAGTATTATAATTATGAAATAATATTGTGTATTGTATACTATATTAAGTGAACTTAGATTAAATTTCTTGTAAGTACTCTGTTTTACGGTGATACCATTTTAAAGATTTAATATAAAATCCTTCTATGGATTATTAAGAAAATTTAATAAAAACCAGAAAGAAGCATTGTGCTGATTTCCTATTGAACCCTTTATGATTTCCTTTATAACAGGATGCTCAGTTCTGTTACTTTGTTGCTGCCTGAGTGAAACAGACCCTAGACTTGCCCAGGTCGTAACACAGTCATGGAAAAGATTATCAGGAGGAGAGTGGTGGAACACCTAGAAAAGAATGAGCTTATCAACGATAGCCAGCACGGTTTAAGGGACGGGAAATCCTGTGTCACAAGCCTACTGGAGTTCTATGACAGGGTGACAGCAGTACGATAAGAGAGAGAGAGGGGTGGGTAGATGGCATTTTCTTGGACTGTAAGAAGACGTTTGACACAGTCCCACACAAGAGATTAGTGCAAAGCTGGAGGACCAGGCAGGGATAACAGGGGAAAGGGAATGCAATGGATCAGGGAATACCTGTCAGGAAGACAGGTATTTCCTAGGGGTCAGTCCTAGGACCGGTGCTGTTCCTGGTATTTGTGAACGACATGACGGAAGAAATAGATTCAGAAGTGTCTCTGTTTGCAAATGATGGGAAGTTGGTGAGAAGAATACATTCAGATGAGGACCAGGCAGAACTACAGAGGGATCTGGACAGGCTGCAGGCCTGGTCCAGAAACTGGCTCCTGGAGTTCAACCCCACCAAGTGCAAAGTCATGAAGATTGGGGAAGGACAAAGAAGACCGCAGACGGATTACAGTCTAGGGAGCCAGAGACTACAAACCTCACTCAAGGAAAGGGATCTTGGGGTGAGTATAACACCGGGCACATCTCCTGAGGCGCACATCAACCAAATAACTGCTGCAGCATATGTGCGCCTAGCAAACCTAAGAACAGCATTCCGACATCTAAATAAGGAATAATTCAGGACACTATACACTGTGTACGTTAGGCCTATATTGGAGTATGCAGCACCAGTTTGGAACCCACACCTAGCCAAGTACGTAAGGAAACTAGAGAAAGTGCAAAGGTTTGCAACAAGACTAGTCCCGGAGCTAAGGGGCATGTCCTACGATAAGAGGTTAAGGAAGATCGACCTGACAACACTGGAGGACAGAGAGATAGGGAGGATATGATGACGACATATAAAATACTGAGGGAATCGACAAGGTGGACAGAGACAGAATGTTCCAGAGAT
>WNWK01003619.1:0-7500 GCA_009830355.1 Cherax destructor
AGCCGTTGGAGATTTGGACCTGCCTCGCATGGGCCAGTGGGCCTGCTGCAGTGTTCCTTCTTTCTTATGTTCTTATGTTCTTAATTAACCTCTATATCTACAATAACTGATGAAGCCACTGCTTGGCGAAACTTCTGCACGTGTATCTAATTAACCTATCAGTATTGTATTCCATTTATGTCTCAAACAACAGTGGTGAAAAGTGCGCACTAAGGCTATCAGATTACTTAGATTTATATCAAGTATAGGTTAAAATACAGCTTCATGCTTCATCAGAGAGACCTCAGATTATGGAATTAATTTCTAGCCACCATACTGTAGACTGGATATGAATGCATTGGATAACGTATAGAGAAGGATGACAAACCTAATCTAATGTATAAGAAATCTTGCATACGGGAACACATTGAGAGTTCTTAACCTACACTACCTTGACAGACGTACAATAAGGGGAGACATCACTGACGTATGTAAGTGGAAGACAAGCATAGATAAAGGTGATATAAGCAGAGTATTGAGGATACCCAGTCAAGAGAGAGAACCCGAAATAAAGGATTTAAAGTGGATAAATTTAGATTTAGATAGAAGTATGAAAATACTCGTTTGTCAGTAGGATAGGTAAGGTAAGGTTCGTCAGGAACCGGACAAGTGTTTCCTGACGCGGGTCTTAGTCATATTATGACTCACACCTGAAGCTTTTCGTCATCTGACCGAGGACTTCCGCTGGCTTACCCGTCCATCCCTTTAAAAATAATGGTTATCGTTATTGGTACTACGACGATTTCTTCGCCAGTAGAGTTGTCGATGAATGGAACAGTCTGTCTCAATGGGTCATTGAAGACAAGACTTCTAGTAGCTTTAAAAATGGCCCGGATAAATGTACAAGTGAGAAGGGTTTGGTTTAAGGGGCACGTAAGTTCCCCTGTCTTCTAATAACATGTTCATTTTTCCACTATATTCTACGTGGCCATAATTACTATCGCATTTGCATTGTCTTTTTCGTAAGGGTAGTCTAGGATCTTTCCTTAAGATCTTTTCTTAATCTTTCCAAAGCTCACACCTCTGCAACAACAATTGTCATCAAAGATTTGTTAAGTTATACCATGAATTAAGTAAAGATCCTGGACTTCACCTTACGAAACAGACAAAGCAAATGCGATAGTAATTATGGATAAAGTAGATTATAGTGGAAAAATAAACATGTTACTAGAAGACGGGGGAACTTAGGTGCCTCTTAAGCAGGGCGTACCTACCTCCGATTAGGGTTATTAAAACTAATCCCTCGGGCAGCTCTGCAAATGCGTTGGACAGATACGTTTGAGAATTGTTGGATTTGAGGAGGACTTCTTAAGTGTTTCTCCTTTCGTATGTTAAAACCTTTACCAATTATGAAGCGCTAGACCCTCGTTCGCCATTAATTGAGAGTCAGACACAATACTCTTGCAGCCAAGGTACGTTCACAGCAGCGAATATCCGAACTGTGTAATGCTTCTTAGATGTACCCTCCCCTGCCCCGTCCCACCCACCCCACCCCAAGAACTTACCCGCTTGTCGACCACCACTCACACACTCGTGAGTGTGTGTGCGCGCGCGCACTCGCGCTCACCTTTTTAAGTGTTTTTAGATTGGCTGGCATTAATAGACTTTTTTCTTCATTTCTAGCTAGAGCTGGTGTAATGACCTCACTGAATCAACAAATAAAAAAAACACCTGAGGGGTTATATGTAAAACTGTGTTGCAGCTGCTGGTGATGGTCATTTATTGTACCTTAGTTAATCTACTAGACTAGGCTACGTGACCTCTTCCCGTTGTCACCCTTGTCACATTATGATCATGTTACATTTAATAACGATACTGCATCTCTGATTATTCTATCACTTATTTCACCATTGTTGGGGTGCGGGCGCAGGTCACTTGAGGCTGCTTGAACTAGCACCATCGTACAGGGAAACTCGTGACTGTTTTCTGGAATTAACCTGACAGCAGTAGTGGATAACAGCCCCTGGTGGCAAGACCCACACTCCCGTCTCTTTCTTCCCTGCTGGATCCAACACCTCCTGCAATGACGAATTGCTGGAATGAGGATCTGGTGGAATAAAGACTTGGTGGAATGAGGACCTAGTGGAATAAAGACCTGGTGGAATGAGGATCTAGTGGAATAAAGACCTGGTGGAATGAGGACCTAGTGGAATAAAGACCTGGTGGAATGAGGACCTAGTGGAATAAAGACCTGGTGGAATGAGGACCTGGTGGAATAAAGACCTGGTGGAATGAGGACATGGTGGAATAAAGACTTGGTGGAATGAGGACCTAATGGAATAAAGACCTGGTGGAATGAGGAATTGGTGCAATGGGGACCTGGTGGAATGAGGACCTAGTGGAATAAAGACCTGGTGGAATGAGGACCTGGTGGAACTAGGACCTGGTGAAACGAGGACCTGGTGGAACGAGGAGTATTATCAGCACCAAATGATGGTTGGCTGCACACCTTGTCACCTCAGTGATCGATACCTATTTGTCAGTAAGACCGTGAAGCAGTGTTTTTCAGTGAGACTGTGAAGCAGTGTTTCAGTGAGACCGTGAAGCAGTGTGTGTCAGTAAGACAGTGAGGCAGTGTTTTTCAGTGAGACAGTGAAGCAGTGTGTGTCAGTAAGACAGTGAAGCAGTGTGTTTCAGTAAGACTGTGAAGCAGTATATTTCAGTGAGACCGTGAAGCAGTGTGTTTCAGTAAGGCAGTGTGTTTCAGTAAGACAGTGTAGCAGTGTGTTTCAGTAAGACTGTAGCAGTGTGTTTCAGTAAGACTGTGAAGCAGTGTGTGTCAGTAAGACAGTGTAGCAGTGTGTCAGTAAGACAGTGTAGCAGTGTGTGTCAGTAAGACAGTGTAGCAGTGTGTGTCAGTAAGACAGTGTAGCAGTGTGTGTCAGTAAGACAGTGTAGCAGTGTGTGTCAGTAAGACAGTGTAGCAGTGTGTGTCAGTAAGACAGTGTAGCAGTGTGTGTCAGTAAGACAGTGTAGCAGTGTGTGTCAGTAAGACAGTGTAGCAGTGTGTGTCAGTAAGACAGTGTAGCAGTGTGTGTCAGTAAGACAGTGTAGCAGTGTGTGTAAGACAGTGTAGCAGTGTGTGTCAGTAAGACAGTGTACCAGTGTGTCAGTAATACAGTGTAGCAGTGTGTGTCAGTAAGACAGTGTAGCAGTGTGTGTCAGTAAGACAGTGTAGCAGTGTGTGTCAGTAAGACAGTGTAGCAGTGTGTGTCAGTAAGACAGTGTAGCAGTGTGTGTCAGTAAGACAGTGTAGCAGTGTGTGTCAGTAAGACAGTGTAGCAGTGTGTGTAAGACAGTGTAGCAGTGTGTGTCAGTAAGACAGTGTAGCAGTGTGTGTCAGTAAGACAGTGTAGCAGTGTGTGTCAGTAAGACAGTGTAGCAGTGTGTGTCAGTAAGACAGTGTAGCAGTGTGTGTCAGTAAGACAGTGTAGCAGTGTGTGTCAGTAAGACAGTGTAGCAGTGTGTGTCAGTAAGACAGTGTAGCAGTGTGTGTCAGTAAGACAGTGTAGCAGTGTGTGTCAGTAAGACAGTGTAGCAGTGTGTGTCAGTAAGACAGTGTAGCAGTGTGTGTCAGTAAGACAGTGTAGCAGTGTGTGTCAGTAAGACAGTGTAGCAGTGTGTGTAAGACAGTGTAGCAGTGTGTGTCAGTAAGACAGTGTACCAGTGTGTCAGTAATACAGTGTAGCAGTGTGTGTCAGTAAGACAGTGTAGCAGTGTGTGTCAGTAAGACAGTGTAGCAGTGTGTGTCAGTAAGACAGTGTAGCAGTGTGTGTCAGTAAGACAGTGTAGCAGTGTGTGTCAGTAAGACAGTGTAGCAGTGTGTGTCAGTAAGACAGTGTAGCAGTGTGTGTCAGTAAGACAGTGTAGCAGTAAGGCAGTATACCAACGAGTGTCACTTAAGAGAACAGTGTTGAAGGCTGGTCATCCTGACTCAGATAAGTTAAGGGGATGTATATACCTGTGAGCAGTTCTCCTACAGCCTGGAGTATATTGTAATGTCCCCTCAAGGGAGGTTCCTTGACGCTGGTAAGGGACTCTTGATCTAGGGAATTGGATCTGTGCTCCAGTTCCCTGAATTAAGCCTGAATTCTTCCATCCCCCCCCCCCCCCCGCCACAAATGCTGTATAATCCCCATGATTATAATAATTATAGTATTGTAATGCCGCACCAATTGTGTATTATTTCCTCATCAAGGAAGATAGCCTGACACACTGACTTTAACAGTGTGGCTTAAGCCTTCGTTATGATTTTTATAATTACCGAGGGGCCTGTAGGGATCTCGGGGTTAGGGGGAATATTTTTATATTAAGAATTTAATGGAAATTGTAACTGATGCTGGTGTTTGCAACTTGGTGTAATATTGTTTACTTGTGTTGCTTTATTTAGGAGAGTAGTTTTGTTGTTAGTTTTATCTTTATTTTTCGTGTGTTATATAAGTTTATTGTCACGAGTGTTGCGTGATCTACACAGTCAAGGTGATCTTCAACAACAGCTGTTACTGCTGTTGCTGTTTTGTTGTTGTTGTGGCAAGCAACCACTGGCATGTCATACTACAAACATTGCTGCTGGCTCTATTTTGGTGATGTATTTCACTGTTGCTAAGTCAGTTATATAGGTAAATTTCCTGAGCTTTTAAAGATGATTAGCTGACTGTGTGTACTCTGTGTGCTGAATGTACTCTGTGTGCTGAATGTACTCTGTGTGCTGAATGTACTCTGTGTGCTGAATGTACTCTGTGTGCTGAATGTACTCTGTGTGCTGAATGTACTCTGTGTGCTGAATGTACTCTATGTGCTGAATGTACTCTGTGTGCTGAATGTACTCTGTGTGCTGAATGTACTCTGTGTGCTGAATGTACTCTGTGTGCTGAATGTACTCTGTGTGCTGAATGTACTCTGTGTGCTGAATGTACTCTGTGTGCTGAATGTACTCTGTGTGCTGAATGTACTCTGTGTGCTGAATGTACTCTGTGTGCTGAATGTACTCTGTGTGCTGAATGTACTCTATGTGCTGAATGTACTCTATGTACTGAATGTACTCTATGTACTGAATGGGTCCACATCTGCTGGTCACGAAGAACAACAAGGCATATTACTCCCCTTACTACTACTTTTTCTTCCTCTCTTGGTCCCGTCCCTGTCCCCCTCGCCTATATATACTGATTCCCTCACTATTTTGTGTTAGTGTGACTTTGTAAACGGTTCAAGTCGGACCAAAACATCGTCGTAAACCTCTGTCTGTCTGTCACTCGATGTTCGGGATATTTGTGTATTGTCGTTCGCGATTCCAAACTTATTCTCGGCTTTATGCTAAATTTCATGTGTAAGCTTTGTGGTATGTTGTGATTGCTTAATTTAGATTACGTAAATTGAGAAACTAGCTGGAAATCATATATGAGAAATGTCATAGATTTAGTGAGTTTGGTTGATGTGTGGCGGTGACTGCTTAGTATTCTGGCACTGTCATCTGGGTGATGAGGTGCCATTGTTGTTGTGGAACTGTTCTTAACCACTGACGGCACCGGCGGTGGCCTCCACACCTTCCACTAGGGTCACACCACCCTGGGGTCACCCCACCCCTGGAGGTCACACCTCCCCATGGGGTCACATCTACCCCTTGGGGAGGCACCCCTCTAGGGAGCCACGTTTCCCAGGGGTGGCAGGTTGGTGTGTGGCTGGCAGCAGCAGCACACTCAGGGAGGATCACTGGGGCAGTCAGCTCTGTCACTTCACCTTTAAAGTGTTAAGCCACGCTCTTCCTGCCATGGAATTTTGACAAACTCCTTGCTAAATATAGCTGTGTGTGTGTGTGTGTGTGTGTGTGTGTGTGTGTGTGTGTGTGTGTGTGTGTGTGTGTAGAAGTGTGTAGAAGTACTCATCTATTTTTGCTTGCCTAGTTGTGCTTGCAGGGGTTGATTCATAGCTCCTGACCCTTCCTCTTGACTACTATCAACAGTTACAGCTTCATTACTAACCTCGAGGCCACGATTATTCCTACTCATGAAACTGTGCGTGTTTTTGTCTCCACCGTTCCTCGGAGGTACTACCGTTTTTCTCATGTGAATGAGAAACGGAAGTCTGTTAAATGTTTTGCACTCTAGCGGGTGTACTGATCTTTTGTCAGTGCGTCTGTGTCTAGGAAATATTGATAACTCAAGGGAGGTTCCTTGATGCTGGTGAGGGGGTTCTTGATCTAAGGAATTGGACCTGTGCTCTAATTCCTTCAATCGAACCTGAACGCCTTCCAGTCCCCCAGGGGCTGTATGGCTTCTACGGGTTTAGCGCTCCTCTCCCCCACGAATATAATAATCAAGAACACTAACGTTGGCAGGTAATTCTTGCAAACTTGTGTTTACATTCAGTATACACGTAGTTTTAAATTCACGTGTATCTGCTTGTAGCTCTTATTTCTGAAATATTTCCTTTCCACTTTAGGAAGTGTGGTGTAGCCCGGGCCGCGGGGGCTGTGTGGTGTAGCCCGGGCCGCGGGGGCTGTGTGGTGTAGCCCGGGCCGCGGGGGCTGTGTGGTGTAGCCCGGGCCGCGGGGGCTGTGTGTGGTGTAGCCCGGGCCGCGGGGGCTGTGTGTGGTGTATAGCCCGGGCCGCGGGGGCTGTGTGTGGTGTAGCCCGGGCCGCGGGGGCTGTGTGTGGTGTAGCCCGGACCGCGGGGGCTGTGATTCTCGCACACATTAACAAATAACACTTTCTTCCTCTCTATCCTTCTGTTTACTCTTCTGAGACTGGGAATGTATTTCCTAGCAACCCTGTGAGTCATGTGTGTGTTGAGCAGTAATCTGTGTCCTGCTGGCTGCTCTCTCCATCACCTTGCCTCTACAGCAGCAGCTTGCGTGGACAGCAACTTGCATCTACAGCAACTTGCGTGGACAGCAGCTTGCGTGGACAGCAACTTGCTTCTACAGCAGCTTGCGTGGACAGCAACTTGCATCTACAGCAACTTGCTTCTACAGCAGCTTGCGTGGACAGCAACTTGCTTCTACAGCAACTTGCTTCTACAGCAGCTTGTGTGGACAGCAACTTGCATCTACAGCAACTTGCTTCTACAGCAGCTTGTGTGGACAGCAACTTGCATCTACAGCAACTTGCTTCTACAGCAGCTTGTGTGGACAGCAACTTGCATCTACAGCAACTTGCTTCTACAGCAGCTTGTGTGGACAGCAACTTGCATCTACAGCAACTTGCTTCTACAGCAGCTTGCGTGGACAGCAACTTGCTCCTACAGCAGCTTGCTTCTACAGCAGCTTGCGTGGACAGCAACTTGCATCTACAGCAACTTGCTTCTACAGCAGCTTGTGTGGACAGCAACTTGCATCTACAGCAACTTGCTTCTACAGCAGCTTGCGTGGACAGCAACTTGCATCTACAGCAACTTGCTTCTACAGCAGCTTGCGTGGACAGCAACTTGCATCTACAGCAACTTGCTTCTACAGCAGCTTGCGTG